>JADFUC010000784.1:0-65537 GCA_019722365.1 Lithospermum erythrorhizon
GGGGGGGGGGGGGGGGGGGGGGGGGGGGGGGGGGGGGGGGGGGGGGGGGGGGGGGGGGGGGGGGGGGGGGGGGGGGGGGGGGGGGGGGGGGGGGGGGGGGGGGGGGGGGGGGGGGGGGGGGGGGGGGGGGGGGGGGGGGGGGGGGGGGGGGGGGGGGGGGGGGGGGGGGGGGGGGGGGGGGGGGGGGGGGGGGGGGGGGGGGGGGGGGGGGGGGGGGGGGGGGGGGGGGGGGGGGGGGGGGGGGGGGGGGGGGGGGGGGGGGGGGGGGGGGGGGGGGGGGGGGGGGGGGGGGGGGGGGGGGGGGGGGGGGGGGGGGGGGGGGGGGGGGGGGGGGGGGGGGGGGGGGGGGGGGGGGGGGGGGGGGGGGGGGGGGGGGGGGGGGGGGGGGGGGGGGGGGGGGGGGGGGGGGGGGGGGGGGGGGGGGGGGGGGGGGGGGGGGGGGGGGGGGGGGGGGGGGGGGGGGGGGGGGGGGGGGGGGGGGGGGGGGGGGGGGGGGGGGGGGGGGGGGGGGGGGGGGGGGGGGGGGGGGGGGGGGGGGGGGGGGGGGGGGGGGGGGGGGGGGGGGGGGGGGGGGGGGGGGGGGGGGGGGGGGGGGGGGGGGGGGGGGGGGGGGGGGGGGGGGGGGGGGGGGGGGGGGGGGGGGGGGGGGGGGGGGGGGGGGGGGGGGGGGGGGGGGGGGGGGGGGGGGGGGGGGGGGGGGGGGGGGGGGGGGGGGGGGGGGGGGGGGGGGGGGGGGGGGGGGGGGGGGGGGGGGGGGGGGGGGGGGGGGGGGGGGGGGGGGGGGGGGGGGGGGGGGGGGGGGGGGGGGGGGGGGGGGGGGGGGGGGGGGGGGGGGGGGGGGGGGGGGGGGGGGGGGGGGGGGGGGGGGGGGGGGGGGGGGGGGGGGGGGGGGGGGGGGGGGGGGGGGGGGGGGGGGGGGGGGGGGGGGGGGGGGGGGGGGGGGGGGGGGGGGGGCAGGCGGCAAGGCGTGCGTGTAGCCGGTCATTTGAGGTGGAGGCCCTCATCTCGGATTATTTGGAGCGTGATTCTCTGGTTTGTTTGTTATTTGGAGTGTTTCCTCATTTGTTTATTATTTTGGTGAGGACCTCATTTATTTATTATCGGGCGGGGTGGATTCCTCATTTGTTTATTGTTTGTAGAGGTGGATTCCTCATTTGTTTATTGTTTGTGGAGGTGGATTCCTCATTTGTTTACTATTTGTGGAGGTGGATTCCTCATTTGATTATTTTGTGTATTGAGGCGGTTTCCCTTAAATGAAAAGTATTATCACGGTTATAAGCTCAAGGTATAGTATTAGGTGACATCAAGAGCATTCTAAGCATTTGTGACGCTATTCATTGTGTAGCCTCGTTGATGTATATGTATATGTTATATATATAAGTATGATTGTGTGATCAGCAACTGCGGTAATTATATTCACTGCCTTATCACGACTCCTCTATTCTACGGCCGCTTTATGCCCAGTCTCATCGCCGAGATGGCCGGGCCCCAAGGCCGGGCAGTCGCTGAAGATCGTAGCGAGCGGTGGCATAGAAGTCCTCATCACTCATTCTTTATGTTGTCAACTTGTTATATTTCTAGACTTTGTATATGTTGTATTTGGATTTCAGTGTATTCTCGTTGTATTATTCGTGTGGATTTGGTATTCGTTGTCTTTTGTTTTGTTGGAGCCATGGAACACCACGATGAAATATAGAGTTTTGCTCTTTATAATGATGTGAGGGTCATATTTGTTATCAGATCCATCGACAAGGACGGCTGCATAAAGCTTCGTTAATGATCTTAACCTCGTGGCGGCCGACTAAAGCGGGTCGTTATACAACCTGACCAAGTCAAACTATGGTCAACTGGGTCGTCAGCACAAGACATCGGGTCGTGGATGTGGTCAATAAACTGAAAGCGACTACCAACTCGGTCAAACCGAAGTCAAACCTAAGTCCACTAAAGTTGTACGGGCATCACTCAGGCACCATGTCACTGGCCGGGCGTGTTCGCCATCACTAATGACGCGTAGATGACGCCATCACTAACTCATCTTTAAGGCCGATGTTCACTCACCTGTATTTATGTCTCCCTTTCCTTTTCGCTTTTGACGTAACGATCGCTTTTATCGATTCCAAAATCTAAACTAATATAATTGTTTTTCTCAAAAATTTCTAAAGTTCTAAAAATTTTAAATAAATATTTCTAATTTAACTATATGAAAATAAAAATTAAAGTTCTAAATTAATCTAGATTAACGACTTTTTAATGTATTTTTGTATCGATTGAAATATTTTGCCGATATAACCTAATTGAAAAAATCGTAAAAAATAAAATCCAAAAAATATTTCTAATTTAACTACATAAAAATTTCAAATTGTTGATTAACAATTAATCATAGTTGATTGAATTAATTGGATATTTCATGTATTGAATTAAACAGATATGAAATAATAATTTCCAACATATCAAATTCAGATCTTAACATAAACAATTTATAACTATAATTACATAATTATAAACTCCAAAGTGTGCCAATTATCGGGTTTTTACGAATTGAAATCACTATTATGTAAACCGATTACTAAGAACTCCAGACGAGATTATAAAAATAGTAACTTAATAAGAGATTTCGTATACCTTCATACCATGTAGTAATAGCGGAATAATAATAGAGGGAGGCTCGAACAACCAAAGAGGCTGGCTCTAAATACTACCCACACCAACGACGATCAAACCCTTCCGCCGGTCTTACTAGAACAATTAAATATTGTCGAGGGAAGTAATGTAAGAGAAGACAAAAGTTTTCTTCTACCCTAGCGCGACTCAAGAGAGAGGGGGAGAGGGGGAGGGAGAGAAATGGCAGAGGAGAGAAAGAGATTTCGCCATTCATCTTTTCTCAAAAAGACGAATGAAAAGTAACGAAGAAATAAAAATCTCACCTTAACTCCTTTACATAGCACTGCCTCAAAATTGGGCATCTAAAGTGACGTGTAGAATTCTACCAATTCCCCTTACTTATCCCTTGGCCGAATCTAGGGGTGAAGTTCCATACTGGAATTTTGCCCAAAAGTTTCATAGTTAAACTTAACCCGGTAAGCTTATAATCATAATATAGTTTGATCATGTTATCGCGCGTGACCTCTAGGCTCGATTGATAAGAGTAATATACTAATTTATGTTAACCGAACATCATATAATATATAGATTATGAAATGATCTTGGGCAGTTCATCATACCCCTAATGTCAAAATGTCAATGCGAGTTAATCCTAATACTGCCAATTGTCTAACAATCGAATATATATTTGAACTTATATTTTAAATTCTAAGTAAATCGGTTATACAATCTAATTGTTCAATTTGACATATTTATGAGATGTATTATCTCATATTTCTAGCAAAACCCAAATAATTAAATTGTCTCTTAGTTAATCTAATCATGTTGGAACTTTAGCATACACTTCTGCATCCTACAATATGTCACTATAAGACAAGATCATTTGGATACTTCTACACATACTAAAATTTGAAATAATTCCAAGTCTAAGCATAAAATCATGACCGATCCATCTTCTGCAAACTTAATTTATCGTATTACTTATGATCAAACGGGTTAAGCTATCGCAAAAATATCGATCAGTCTATTCATAAATACCTTCCAAAATTTTAAATTGTTGATGACATAGATTATGTCATCTTTCATGGTCAGTATATGTATATAGATAGTCATTTCTAATAGATTACTTGACCTCGAAAAGTATCTCGTAATAACCCAAGGCGAAAAAAAAAAAAAATTTAAATTTTCTCTCTGCCGGCCGCGGACCCGGGATATTTTAAATAATCTCGATGATAATATTATTTCAGAATTTTTTTAGAAATGTAATTACAATTATAATTTAGTAGTTTTTGCCATGGAATATTTTATCTTTTGGAATCGGGTTCGTGGGAGATTTAAGCAACATGTCGAGAAATTAATCGAAACCGAATGACTCGAAGCTTTTTAAATATCTAGTCACGCTTATCTTCCACATCATCATTATCAAACACCTCATCATCATCTTTTATGCTTTGGCCGAAATATTCACCCCTCCCTAAAAAAAAATTTCATTTTCCATTTCTCTTCGATTGTCGCCAAACTCAAGATCGGTTGGTATTGTTCTCCTATCATTTCTTGAGTTAAGGTAAGAAATTTCAAGTCTTTCGGGAGATATTTTCGGGTTTTGACATAGCGACTTTTCCATAATTGAATTTTATGATAAATCTTAGTTGGTTATGCTCGTGACGATTTCGGTTACGAATTGCATCAGGATCGCTGAGGACGTTATGCTCCAGTTGACTTTCGTGTTTTAGGTTGACTTTTTATATGGATGTTGTTATGAGACTTAAAATGTGTAGGAGGTTATATTGGGACCTTATTATAGTTATTTTGATGTTAAATTGGTGATTTAAAATTGATTAAAGCGGGCGTTAAAGTCAAAAGTGTAAATTCCAAGTCGAGTTATAATTGATATTTCGAGTATAGATTGTTAATTACAGGACTTGATGATTAAGTTAGAATAACTTTATAAGCTTCCATTTGTAAATGAAAGTGATAAGATGGAATTTAGCGGGGAATCGACAAGGCGTCCGACGGGATTATAATTCGATAGTTTATCCGCTATGTTAACGTTGTGAGATAGTTCCCAAGAGTCGTTATGTATCTTCTAGAAACGGTATAGTAGTAGGTCTTGGATTATACTTTCTCGGTGTCAAGTTTTAGGCTTTGATCGTGAAAGCGGCGCTACTCTCGATTGTTTCACAAGGCCTTTGGCGGTAGCTAAGCAGAGGCGCAGTACTTTATCTCTACGTGGGTGTTACTTTATTTGATTTACTTTAAATCACATAACATATTATCGCTGCATTTATTTACGCGAGAATGATGTACATGTCATCAGGTTAAGATTACGGAGAATGATATACATGTACTGTCAGATGATTACGTATGATTCATTCATGGTTTTCATGATATGATTATGTGATTATATTCCCCTGTGGCGCCAAGATTGCTCGAGGTAAGTAATACCAACTCCAACTTATATTTTTGATTTTTGTGGCCTTGTCGGCATTGTGTTTTGACTTACGATTGTGGGATGTTTTTAGCCAGCAGGCTGCACATCAAGCTTGGGAGTAGAGTAGTTGCTCACATGCATGAAGCCTGAGGCTCTCGAGTATCGTGGGGGCACTTAAAGCTGGGATTACTGGGTGATTGTGATTCGACCTATGTCGACGAGACAGGATTAGGTGACTTTCCTGGTGATACGCGACGATATGTGCCTTATACTTAGCGTATGCAGCCATTTTAGTGTGTATAAGAGCTTGTGCCTTATACTTATAGTGTATAAGCGCGCCATTTTATACTTAGCGTATAAGCGCGGTTTTATACTTTGTGTATAAAGAGCGGCAAAAGTTTTATACTTTCAGGTATAAGCGCCGCGTGTTTTATACTTTGTGTATAAGCGTTTTTGGCCTTTATAATGTAGACGGATCGTTAATACGCGCATTGTAGGTTGATATAACGTGCCATGCAGAGATGCAGGTTTGATGACTGTAGTTTGTAGCCTGCTGGAAATTTCTCACGCCTTTCTGTAATCGTTGCTTATCAAACCTCTATGATATCTCTCGTATTATGTGATGAGAGATCTTTCTTTGGGATTACGATGTATGACTTTTTTATAGTCCTTGATATATGTATTTAATTCATATTTTACCATTATATTATTGATCGACTCTGTCTGCATTGTGTCTCACCCCTCGGTGTTAAGTTTTCCTCAACTGCTTCCTCGCGCTTACACCCCTCACGCATTTATCGTGCCGACAAGCGGCAAATACTGAAAGCCAAAGAGGCCGTTTGAGAGTTTTGTTCCGAGGCTAAAGTAGCACGGTAAGGCAGATCCTCACAACATTTTTGATAAAGTCACACAACTATTTGATTGTTCTATTTTCCTTTGAAAACTTTAGCCTTCGGCCGGCTGTCATTTTGTATTCGTGATACAAGCATTTGATCATCCGTGGTTGTAGCCTTGCCGCATTATTTTATTTTGGGATATGTCAGTATATATATGGGTTTGTCGCTTCGATATTAGCCGATGGATTGCAAATTTTAAAAACTGCTTGATCGGGGAAACTTAATTTTTGATCACATTTTTGGATGAAAAGAATTGGCGCTTAAACCGAGTCACCCATCGGTTTGGTGACTCGTGTTCGATTTAATGACTCACCTCGTGGCCGACTGGGCTGGTCGTTACACCCTCGAGAAGCTACTATTTCCAGAGTATCTCAGTTTTGTTGTACGAGATCCCAATAGAGTACTTTCTTTGAACATGGAATTTTTTTCTTGGAATTAGAACTATGGACGTGGATATCAAATGAATACAGTGGAATCCCTCGGAATCAACATTTGAACGAGAACATATAAGAGCAAAAGTTGGACCACCATCTCCCTATTATTCCAAACATATACATTTTAGGGCCAACGGCAAGAATAATCACTTATGTTTGCCAAATATTTCCGCTTGATCACCTATCTTCAAAATGTTCCAGTCGATCAACCATCTTTAAAAATGTCCCCTACTTGGTCATGCTATTAAAAGTTCCGTTCAGCTCATGTTAAGTTGCTCACGTGATTAGCACGTGACTTTTGTGTAAGTGTAATTTAGTAATATTAGTTTAGTTAATTTGACTTATGTTGACCTAAACACAACTTCATCTCATTTCACAACACACTTTCACTCCCAAATCATTTTTATTCCCAACTTACAATCTACTCCGAAAATCAAAATTAAAAATCTATTTCATTCAAACCACCAAAAACTAAAAGAAAAAGTATGCCTGGGACTTCAGAATCAATGGATTCGGCTCCCCCAAAGTGGAACTTGTTGGACGCTTATGGTGAGTGTTGGAAAAAGTGCTTATTTGTATCAGGCGCTGTAGCAGTCCCAAAAGCGTGATACATACCCCACTTAAGCATCTACGTGGTTTCGTGATTAAGTGATTTTGAACCCTAATTAAAAAATTAGACTTTTTCGCTACGGTGGTTTATACATTTCATGGTAATTGCTAATTAATTTTTTTTTATTATGGATTTATTAGGTTTTTCAAAATTAGGTTTACGGTCATTTAAAAATTGAACTCAGGATTAATTAATTTTTGTTGTTTATTTTATTTCTTAACTCCATCGACACGTTGTCTTTATTTTTTTATATCTTTTGGTGTGCAGGTGTATGATGAATATTTCTCAATCATAGTTCATGGGTCATAGAATTAATCGGTTTGGGAGCAGATAAACTCTCCACTGCGATTTAAAATAGAAAAAGAACTCGTGTTTAATGAAAGTGCTTATTCACCCCTCATGACGCTAGTTTCTAGTATACTATGAGGTAGTTTTAAGCTGTCTGTGATTAGACTACGCCGGTAGTAACGAAACTTCGACATTTGACGCCGAAGATTTTGATATGGATATGAATAATATGAATTCTGACGCCCAATCAGAGGTAAAACACTATATGACTACACTCTTGAGGGCAAGGGTTCGGGGTGGTTGGAAGCCACTACTAAGTGATGTCGATATGATCGAGTTTAGAAAATTAACGTAGAGTTCCTCATGCATGTCTATATCGATCGTAACCCCATCTTACCTCTCAAGCCAGATAGTATTAGTTATAGATTGCTAACTCTAGTTCTTAGGGTCAGAATCAGAGTTTTAGGGTCATGAACCTTTTAAGAATACATTGTCTATGAGAAGAGACACACATGTTATTGTCCCATTACTAGCTAATTTTGACTATAATGAAAATGCTTGGGAATACTATGAAACAAAAGTATGTATAAGTAAGTGAGAAAGCAATGATGAAAGGGATTGAGTTCTTAGGTGACCTTACAAAAGAAGATAATATTAAGTATGAGAATGATGCTGCATTTTTTAGAGTATCTGACTGATTTGATGCATTAATTTTACAGTAGACAAAAGGCGTAAAACATAGCAAATAAGCAATAAAAATGAAAGCTAAAAAATTATGAAAATGGCTAGGCGGTTTCAGATGGAGGCGGATAGTGAAAAGGTAGATGATGAAACATGCACGATAATGTGTTATGAAGTCTACAAAGTTATGTAGAGGAGTAATAGTGGACGACAGCTGATAATGCGCAAGGAAATGACGCCAAATACGGTATAAGCAAGATTGCCTAAAAGAGTGATGGTATAAAATCACCTGGTATCGCTCAATCTTGGCCTACCCATTATGCAGTTGATGAAAGCATACGAGAAGTTCATGCTATGTGGACTACACATAACCTCAGTTCTAAGATCCCAAGATTCAAGAGGCTTTATGTGAGCTCAAAGCCTTTAGTTAAGGGCTTTTATGCTAGACGTGCTGACGTATTTATAGGCTTCGATGGATGTCATACCAAGGATTTATAAGCGTGAGATTTAACTACAATCGTTGATAGAAATAATGGCTTCTATCTATCGCGTTGTCGGTGAAAGAAAATTATGATACGGAGACGGTTCATCAAGGCTGATTGATGATTTGAAAATTAGGAATCAGCAGAAGTATATAATCATTTATGACAAGCAAAGGAAATTAATATAACTTTTGTACACAACTTATTGGTACAGGCTACTTAATTAGTGACAATGAATTGGCATTTATGTTTTAGGGTCTGGAACAAGTGATTCATGACTTATTTCTTGGAGCTGCAAGAAGAAATTGTGCGCAACACATGTACATGAACCTCAAGAAGACACATGGAAGGGGGGACTATTTGAGAGATAGACTATGAGAGATTTCAAAGTCCACTAACAATGCATATTTAAGAGGGCAATGAAGAAGCTGAAGCATTTTAATGAAAATGCTCACAGTTGGATACTAGAGCATGCATGTAACCCTTCTTAATGGTTTAGAGCATTCTTCAACTTAAATATCTTCAGTGACATATTATGTAATAATGAGAGTGAGTCATTCAATTCTTTTATTCTAGAAGTCAGACATAAGTCTTTGATCACTATCTTAGAGTTAATAAGGTCTAAAGTCATGGAAATAGTTAAGGATAGATAAACTGTCATGTATAAGAAATCAAGCCCATTATGTCTCAAGATAAAAAAGATATTAGAGGATAATGTCAAGGACTGTTACTGATACACTTTCAAAACGGAATGTTATAGATGGATTTGGAAGCTATGGCACATAAGTGAGTAGTTACAATCGATATCAAGTGTGATGACATGTAGCGTCATGACAATTAAGTGGTATTCCTTGTTCACATGATATTCCATGTTTATACCATCTTAAGAAAAGCCTACCAGATTATGCCAATGTCGTTGTAAAGTTAAGTCTACTTATGGCAACATACTCTCACCTTCTATTCCTACGGGCGGCAATCATCGGGGACACTACTATCGAATGTCAGACAACCCCTCTCTCCTCTTCCACATATTAAGTTGGTTGGAAGGCCAAAGAAACTTATTAAAAGGGACAAAAGTGAAGTTATAAAGAAACACAAGACTGAGGTCAATAAACGGTACTGAGTTCATCAGATGTATGTAGGAAGAGACCACAATATCAAAAAATGCCCAACAAAAACAATCAGAGAGGAAATAAGCTAAGGTATGTTTCACCATGGAAACATTTTTGGTTATTTTTCAATGTTTGTACTCCTAAACTAACTATGTACGATTTCATTTTTCAGATTACTAAACAAGCAAAGAAAGTTGGCATTAAAAGTTAAGAAACCGCGCTGTTCTTCAAAGTACAGGGCAATGCTAAGAATGGTAAAAGCATAAGCGATGTTGTTGATCCTATTCAGGAGGCTCATAATGTTGCTCCAATTGAAGAAACTAAAGATTCATTTATTGAAAGAAAAGGGATGAGTCGCAAGTAGAGTCGGGCCGCAAAACCACAACGCAAGATGACGGTAATGTCGGTATATCGAGTTCACAGAAAGCAAATTTCAAAATGATAGTGATGCTCGGTGATATTGAAGGGTTGAAGACACTACTATCGGGATCCAAGTGCGTCTCTCAAAGTATACTGGGTAGGCAAAGCGCCATGCATTTAAGCTCAGTCTCAACAAGCTATAAGGGAGCACATATTAACATGTCTTAAAGCGCCACTATGTGTACTGCATGCATTAGTTATGAGTTTTTGGATACTGAAATTTTTAAACACAATCTATTATTAGTTTTTGATTTGATCTCAAGCTTGTTTGCGCTCGTCACTTATGGGAACTCACAGGAATTGACAAAGACGAACAAAAGATGACAAATAACATATATGGCATCGATTAATGCTCTTACAATTTTTTGCAACGTTGACAATAGTATCAACACTTTTGACTATGAATGGAAACAAAAGTTTTAAGACATTAACATATGCAAGGCTTCTCATTTCATTTCATAGCAATAATAGATGCAACATAACAACTAATTGATACAATAACATTACACATTTATCAATTCATTTCATAACATTCACCATGATCTAACAACTAACAACAAAACATAAAAACATCAAAAGGTGCAACTTCAAGGACCCAAAGATATATTATTCAATCAACAGATTTTTCAACTTTTAATTTTGTCTCAAAGAAACCTAACATTATTTAATTGAAAACCCAGTTTATATTTAAATTTTTTTCAGAAACATATGAAACACCAAAATAATTTTTTAATGGTATCAATCATGCTAATCAAGGAGCACAAACGTGTAGAAAAGAGACCAAGACGGGATTAGAACATTTTAAAGACGGGCGATCATTGAAATATTTTGGCATGGATGATCAATCGAAAATATTTGGACATTATTGCCATAGTGATTCCTACGCGCCATTATCCTCATTTTAACACAAAAAATAATCCATTACAAATCATATTTTAGATACGAGATAATTTCTTGTATCTATTATCGATGTGGAAAGTAAAGTACACCAATGTTCACAAGCATTCATGGACTTAGTAAAAACGCCAGTACTACAAGTTCAAAACGAAAATCTCTACTATATATCAAGCATAAGAACGAGCGAGTAGTTCCATGTGGGAAATTACATGACACATTATAGCACAAAGATTTGCTCTTTTGAGAACACAAACGAGTACAAAAATACTATATTGTTTATACTCAAAATGGAATTTAGTGTTCAAGAGATAATGATAATCATAATTTATGGGGATAATGAAACGATGAAAACGACGGTGACAATGATGATGTATGAATAAGGATGAAGTTAATAAAGTGGAACGAAGAACTAAAAGAAACGAGAATTATTATACGGAGCTCAAGACGATGTAAATTCTAATCTTCAAGGTAGGGGAACTCAAAATATAAACAAGAAAGCGAACGATAGGGAAGCGTTCTGGAAACCACGAGTTGAATTCAACAACGTGGAATCAAATTTCAAACGCTATCATGAACCAATTAGCAATCGAAGTATTACCACTATTGGCCATTCACCACTAACCTGATTCGAGGTTTCTGTTACTGCTGTGTATGTTCTATGCCTGAGTTTCAATTTGATACATCAAGATGGTCGGAATCTGATTATGAAATATCGAAACGGATAGATGAGCATATGCAGATGATGTTTGATCATCAAATAAAAGTCTCAATTGATGAATCATTCAATTAAAACCTTCTTAAATCGGAGCTCCCATTGCCATCAACCAAAAATTCCAAACTCACTCTCTATTTTGAAGAATGGTGTTCTTTCCCAAGAGATTTCATTAATAGTTGGTCTATTTCGAATATTGATTGGTGATGATAACGAACAACCTTTAGACACATCAGGATTCCATGATGGATCACAACCTTTGAATGCTCGATCTTTATGATACTAGCACCGACTCAAGGAGCTCTTTCAGAGCAAGATCAAAATAGGATCAATCAATGAAGTTGATGGCTTTTCAATTTGCAAGACACAGATAATAGTTAACATATTTGGGATCATGGCCAAAGCAGGAAAAGAATGGGTCAAAGTAGTGATATCCAAGTAGAGGAAATTCGAGAAAATATTAGAATTGGTAAGGTCGTGAAGAGAATTTTGATTGACTAATAGTGGGACTTTGGGAAAGTCCATATGAAACACAGTCATGAATAAGTACTCGCTATTTAAATCAATGACAATTTTAATTGTCGTTACCAATGCCTTCCCAGTAGGATTGAAACATTATGCTTAGTGAGATGCGTTTCCATCTAAAGGATGACAAAATTAACGTATTACTAGTATTATTAACTTACCAACCAAGACAAGTCTATGTGTCGGGACACTTATCAGACCGCACAATTAATTGTAGATTCATTGAAATAGGTTTAATCTCACTAAAACCCATCTAAACATATGGAGTACATAATATTATATCAGATATATGTTAACCCTCATGTCTAAAAAAGTGGATGACTCCTTTATCGATCAGTTGTGACACCAACAGTTAAGAATAGTTGATAACTACCGTACACAAAAATAAAGCAAGCCAATAATGTAAATAACACACGATATGGTAATCCAGTTCGGTATTAATGTAACACCTAGGTCTGGGGGACAGCTTGCCCAGTAAAGGATTCCACTATATCTTTGAGGAAATTCCAAGCAGGGATTATAAGAATACACCATATTCTCCTTCACCCTATTCTACTCCAAATAAGCTTCTAAGTCAAGGCTCCACCTAACTTCTATCCTTCACGATAACACTCTTCCAGTGTTCGACTTACAATGATTTTAAACAAAATAAATCTCTCAAGAATTGTTATAACAAAGTGTCATAAACAATCATACATTAGATAGAAGTTTAGAGAGTTCTTCTAACACAAACAGCCTACACTAAACGCTCGTTATCAGCTCACCAAAATACAAGAACACACTGTATGAATAATAATATATGAGGCGCACTTCATCACAAGAGGGCTACGGTATTCAATAAGTAAAGTGTTTGATATGGACTCAAAAACTTTTCTTTAATAATATGAGTCTCAACCGACTCCATCACTTACCATATACTCAGATACTTGATCTCCAAGAAAAACTTTTTAATCAAAACAAGATCTTCAACGAATCACAAAAGTTTCCTTAATTGCAAAAACTTCTTTAAACGAATATAACCACTTCGAAACATGATCTCTTCTTGATTCTCGATCAGAATCATCTTTATGTATTTAGACATATTCAAGTAAGTGAAACACATCGTAGCCTTTCAGTTTTAACACTTGGACGGATACTAGATATCGAGTATCCTTCCATTTGTTATAGACCAACTGTTATAACAATAACACTTGTTGTATAAAAACTTCATCTAACACATTACCTCAACAAGGTCCAACTTGACCATAGCTTTAGTGAAGTCCCTTTGATGATAAAACTTTCAAGGTCGTCTTTAAGCTTCGACGATGACCCTATTTAAACATAACGTTGACCATTCCATACACCATGACATGTTGATTAGGTTCATAATTCCTTTTGTTTGTGCTCAAGTATTTGAACAATTTAGCATATGGAAAAACATTCGTTTTTAACAACATTAAGTAAAGGTCAATTCATATTCACCTTGGACAAAATATCATAAATTTCAATAACAAACTTATCTAGCTTACTTTAAACAACATACATGGAAAAAAGGAAGATCGAATGTGTCAGAGAATACAATGATGATTTAATGCTCTAATTCTTGAAAAGATAGTCAATTTAAAGGGTGAACTAGTCTTTTTTTTTTATTCAAAATCAAATTAAGAATAAAAATTAGTAAATCAACTTTGACGGGTAGAAATTACCCTTACTTTTTTCACTTAAGTCAATTCCCATTTTAGGCATAGTGATATTCATCAGAGGCCTTCAATTAAGACACAGAGGCCTTCAATTAAGACACATATTTTTTTTACTGTAATATTTTCATAAGTTATAATATTCTTGTATTTAAAATAATATCATCATTAAGTATAAAAAAAAAGTCAATCCTCATTTTATATCCAAATTGAATTATTTTATGGCTTATTTTGTTCATCTTCTACCTTGCATCTTCTCATCACCATCAACTACTCCCTTTACAAAAAATCAATATATCCAACAATAAACTAAAAAAAAATCATCATATAAAGAGAATTTGCATCATCAAAGAAAGAATTAATCAATGAATAACAATCTAATTTCAGCAATCTAAGATTTAAGAATTGATTAACAGAAGGGGAAAAAAAAAAGATTTCCGACGTGGTTTTGGTGTAGCGGCCAACAGAGTTATAAGAGTGGGGGAGACAACAGTGGAAAGAAAGCGAAAAAAATCGAGAAGGTGACTTAGATTATGTACAATGATATCTAATTTAGACGTCAATCCTTACATGCTACATCATATCTCTCATCTCCGCATAATCCATTCATTCCAGTGGTACCTTATTGATATCTAATTTGGTTATTGATATGTAGATAATAAAAGGTTATGAAATATTGTGATTAAAAAATTATTGATATTGCAAAATGAATTATATATCTATAATTTAATTTTCTCTTTCTCTAATTCTAGACAAGGAAAGTCCACCATACAAAAAAAATAGATTGTATATTTCAAATAGACAAATTTTTCTCCCTCTTGAGATTAGATATTATTAAAATATACATCATTGGATGTTAATTTCAATTTGAGAATAGATTCCATTATAAATGCGAATTATGAATAGAGTTTTGATTGTATCGCTATGTACAATTTTTTAAATATCGAAATAATCATTTAAATTGGCCCCGATAATAACATCAAATTTACTTTGATTTCCTCAATATTATTATTACAATAATTTACCCCAGAAATAATACAAAATTTTACATCTTGATCCCTAATAAACTAATGGTCCCCGATAATCACATATGTTGATGACCTGCATGAACGCTGGATTTCACATGCGCCAGCAAGATGTCCTGTAAGATATACTACATCTCAGGAAAGATTAATTATCCAAATGTTGTACTTGGATATTTTTTAGAACGTATTTCGACTTGGGAAGAGTTTCGATGAGTTACTGACATCTAATAATTATATATAGGTAACATGTAATCCCAGATGCAGGTGTACTTCATTCTAAACTAATTTTGGTTTAAATCTAGATAGTCTTACATAGTCTGATAAAATAATGAAAACAAAATTGTACCACTTCCATTTCAAAAACATTATATTGTTATTTTGAGAAATTAAAATTATTAAATTTCGTAACTTTATTCACATCATTTTGATATAAATCCAAATTATTATGTAAGGATGTACTAGTGAAATATCTTGAATATCATCTTTTGATTTAGTTTTTCTTAAGATTAAACCATACATGTTAACCGGCATATTCCCTAAAATTTCTTATGATTAAACCTTACATGTCATTAACGGGCATATTCCCTAAAATTCATTTTAATTATAGTTTTAATTTTTGAAGGTGAATTTTGATTGTGAATTATTTTTATCACTTATTCTTAATAAATATAACTAATATAATTGGATTTCTTTTAAAATTATTCTAATAATACTACTATTTTCTTGTAAATTTATTATATATAATTGAAAATATATTTTCGAAAAATTAAAATAAAATATTCCTCAGTACTCAACAGTACTGTTGACAATATTATTTATGTAATCAACTCTGACACAAGACATAAGGACGACCATTAATCCAATATTGGAAAAAAAGAGACAAATTGTAACAGATGGATAGGAGTATTAATCAGTGTATTTTATAATTGTCAAATTCGGCCTCAAGAATGTAAGAATTATCAGCTGTGGCTCTCAGAAGAATATCGATGTCAAATTGCCATCGTAAGCGACATCACGCTTAAATCTGCCCCTCGTAGTTGCTTATCAGACGCTTCAAACCATCCCTAAATTAACACCTCCATTAAACGTTAACTATGTTAAAATTGGGTAAATTTTGTTCAAAATTGCTAATTTAGATAATAATACTTTGGGAAAACAGGATTTTAGAAAATTGAAATTATTGACATACAAATTGGGCTTCTTCTTGATTAAGTTCATTTTTTGTCGACCTATGTTTCTTCCCCAAAATATTCACTAAATTATATTTTGGGCCCAAAATACCTAAATTCTTCTCCTTTAACATTTAACGAACCGGTTAATTAAGCGACCATTGCTAAATCCTGCCCAATTCCCATTGCACCAAATCAAGAATCTGCCGCCCAATTACTCGTGACCATTTCGACAATTTCCTCGTGTATTTTATATAAAAAACAACTTGAACTAACATACATTTTTCACTTATCATCAATAACGTTCCATACAAAATTGAAGATTTTTCTCTATTTGTTTTTTAAAGATTGTCTAATTTTTTCGATATAACAAGATAAAAAATAGTGCAATCTTAATTATTAGTCAATTATATTACATGCACCGAACTACTTGAAACATTTCAAATAAAAGACTCAACCTTCTAACCTTTTAAATAAAAGACCTTTCAATTAATTTAAATTGATTATTAAAAATTGATCCAATTAATTGTTTGTTATTTTTAAAATGACCCATAAAGTATAATATATATAATTTTTCTATTTTTTCCTTAGTTTTGCTCCATTAAAGTAGAAGTTCAAAAGCCAAATTTTTTTTTCTCCAAAAGCTCAAAAGGCTAAATTATCCCTGTGCTACTATTCAAATGCCAAAATTC
Source organism: Lithospermum erythrorhizon (assembly GCA_019722365.1). Classification (NCBI taxonomy): domain Eukaryota; kingdom Viridiplantae; phylum Streptophyta; class Magnoliopsida; order Boraginales; family Boraginaceae; genus Lithospermum; species Lithospermum erythrorhizon. The sequence goes on from JADFUC010000784.1 coordinate 16,652, forward strand.
ATGCGTGCCTATTTTACATGTTAGTTTAATTTATGTTTTCTCAGAAGTTCGTGCCTATTATTTCAATATAACAAGATAAAAAATAAGTGCAATCTAAATTATTATACAAATATTTACTTTGAATCAAAACGTCGCTGATTGTAATGATAATAAGGAAGTTAGCATTTAAAATACTATATCACGATATAATTTTTTTTTAAATATATAAAATATTTATGTTTTAAAATTTAAAAATCAACTACTTAAATTTAAAACATATTTTTTTAAGAAATCAAGATTTTTGTTTACGGTGCCTAAATATATGTATATAAATTTTAAGGGAACGAATCAATACGTAAAAAAACGAAATGATTTAAATGGTTTGCGATTTTTGAGGTAAAAAATAAATTAAAAAAGTTCAAGGTTCAAAAGGGATGACTAAAGGGTTTTAATAACTATAACCCCAAACTTAATTGATGTGAGTTATCAATCCATGAAGACATTACATGTTTAATATGATTATAAGAATCAAATCAACTTACATCACGCCAACGAAAGCCTCACTTACGTAGAAGACCCAATGTCTCTAAAAGTATCAACACTGTATAGACGATCCTGAGTAATGCAGCAACTTCTTTAGAACCTATGACAGATCAAAAGAAGACAATGTAAAACTCACAGTGAGAACTCAGATTGCTCAATCGAGCTCTCTACTTAGATTTACGTATTTTATCATTGAAATATAAGATTTTGAAAATCATCAAAATGTCTGTTGAAAAGTTTGATTGTATAATTGATTTACTTATTTAAAGTTAAGGTCAAAAGTATGTTAGTTATACTAAAATTAATATTTGATCTACCCGACCTATTACACTAAAGTAAGTTACATTTAATTACTGTGTTCTACCATAATCTGTGTACTAAGAAAATATTTACATTAACATGATTATAATCTTCTCGGGTTTGAAGTGTAACATTAAGGAAAAAATTGGAATAAAATTCCAATTATAGAATTAAGCCCTGGCATGTGCATAGTTTGGGTGGCTTATAAATAGTTTGTTTTTAAGTAAAGACTTTTTATGTTTGAATTATATAAAGTTTTTTATTTAATTCAATTTATCATAATTCAATTGGATGGTAGCCGTTTTTTAAAGAAAAAACCCAAAACTCTTTTCACTCCATTTTGCCACCCCTTAAGAAGAACTATCGGGATTTTCTTCTCATCTTTGCTTTCATCACTATAAATCGCTCAAGAAAACGCCGGCAATCCGCTTGGGATCAATTCACAAGCGCGATCAATTCTGTAGACAATACAGCTGATCGTTCTTTGAAAGCTTCTTTAATATTCAGAAAATCCCAAAAGAAAGGTACAATTGAAATCTTTAAATTATTGTTTTTACAAACCCGGTAGGGTACTTGGGAATTAAATCTGATAATGATTTGATCATTAATTTGATACAAGAATCAAACAGCTAAGATCAATGAAATTCTTATTACGAATAAATGTACGAATCGGGCTGATGTGCTCAAATATAAAAATTATATGTCTTAATTTTAATTAGACAATTTTAAAATTCATATATGAATGATATGTTAATTTAATAATTAAATCTGATTAATTTTGTTGATAGAAATAATACCCTTTTGTTTCTTTCTTTAGGTCCAACGAAGAACACTTTGTCCACTTTTTAGTCCTAGTTCATTCATGTTAACTTTCATAACATCAACTTCACAATCCCCAATCTTCAAGTAACTTATATCGGGAGGCTTCCCAAACCACGTCTCATGCATGGTTAATGACGTTGATTTAGATGAAACTTTATTTAGTGAGTGCATTGTGGTATTCAACTTTCGATTTGGATTTAACAACTTTTCCTACATCAAATATTAATAAAAACATTAGTATCAATAATAAAAATGTAACAACTTTGGTTTCATAATATTATGAATAATCAAAGAAAAAAAGTTGTTTATTTAATTTATTGAATTTAGAGATTTAATAATTACCACACACGTTTAATTTCTCAAGAAAATTAAATCAAATTAAAGGTTAGATGACATAGAAATGAAATCAATAATATATAATTTTTGAGAGAAATGTAGAGAATAAGTTTTGAGAAATGTAGATAATAATTTTTAAGAGAAATGTAGATAATGATATGAATAGTAGTGTGTATATATATATTGGATATGAAGTAATTGAAAAATATGAAAAAATTCGAAATTGACATGATATGAAGCTAATAATTTTATAAAATTTTAAATTCCTGCTCAAAGTTAATTTGACCGACATAAACCCGATGTCTAAATTTTCATAAAATTTGAAATTCCCCACTCAAGAATTAAGCGGGAAAAAAATTAAGATTGAAATCCCGACACAAAACACACTCTTTTTGAGGAAAAAAAAAAGATGATTCCCGACACCATTTTTGGAAAATGAAATTAACATTACCGACACATGACTGACACAATAGTTGTGTACCAGCAAAAGAAATAATCTATTTTTACAACTAACACCACATGCATATGAAAACAGGTATTGAACACAATATCGAACAACTACAAACACAAAAACACACTACTATATTGTTCTTGGTAATAGGAGATTTAATACAAACTTATCAATTACTAATGAAAACTTGTACATAAAAACATTGCTATCCTAATATTCTCCTGAGGAGTCATCATCAACACTAATATCGTTCCCACAATAGGCTTCTTTTGAGGAGTCATCAACGTGACCAATATCGTTCCCCCGATAGTCTTGCTCGGAGTCATCATCGTCATCGGGACAGTCTGACTCGCAATCTGAACCATCATTAGTTGTTCGTTGCACATCATCATCATCCTCTTCAAGAATAACAAAAACCCACTCTTAAACAATGTCCAGGTCATGGGTTGGATCAACAAAAACCGGTAAAGCTTGTTGTTAATCATGGAAGATATATTCATGATTCAAATCGAACACATCCACATTCTATATAGGAGTCCAATCAACTCAAATCCTAATGTTCGATTTCATTGCAACACAAAAATATACTTGTCGTTGTCAAGGATTAGGATAAATTGCCATCTTGTAAGCTCCACTTTCTCGTTTGATTGAACCATTCCATTTCTTGGATGCATCTACATCCACTTGCTAGTGTTAAACCAGAAATAGTTGAACAATACAACTTTTTCATACATTAAACCATAAGAGTGCTCTTATTACCATGACCCTATAATTTACAACGTGATCTTCAGCAAAAACTCGACACGTAAACACCGCTATTAAAACGTTTTATTACCATCTACCTAAATAAAAAGAGTTTATCGATGTAATATCCTTGAACCTTTATTTGGAGTCGGGCCATCTAAGCGTAATCGGTGAGTGTAATCAGGTCCATATTATTCGTATATGCGGAAAACCATCTAACAAAAATTCTTGCTCACATCACGACGCTCTTCATCCGTCGAATTCAAGATCCAACTCTTCGTGAAAATCATGAGATATCCTGTTTGACAATAGTTCTTTTGCCGGTGAAACCATTATATTATATACAAATTTATTTATTTAAACATCAAATGTACACTTAGTAGTTTGTCTCAGACTTCCGGGCCAAGGTGGCAATCGAATATATACATTAACAAGTATATGTTTAAGATCCATGTAATATCGAATGCTTCACCACAAACTAAGCACCGGAAAGCGTGGTCGGGTCTTATTTTTGGCTCAGTACATCATGCCCTCGTAGCCATTTAAGTGGTCATGAGTAGTTTCCCTCAAGCTCGCATCGAATAAAAGTTGAAACCTTTCAAGCAGATACGCCAGACACCTCAACAGTGCCTTTGGCTCACTAGTCAATGGAAAATACTATTGAGCATGAAAGATAAATACAACCGTGCTTACTACATTATTATACAAAAACATATATAATTACAATATATTTAAATGTGAGTACTTTGACAATGGAAAGAAATTCCACCAAAAACTGACACTCTTCAAATTACAACGTGACTTGACTTCCCTTCAACTCTTGTCGCAATATCAATCAGATGACATCTCTAGTCAGCCTGACACTGTATATGGCCAATCAAGAACCCGATTTATAAGAAACAAAGCTGAACAAGAAACCAAAAAACCTCAAAAACCTCGGGGAGAATTTCTCGCCAAAGTGGAGTTACTCTAGGATTTTTTTGAGAAATATTTTCTAAATCTTTATATCATGAAACTCCTAAAGTTTATATAGGCTGTTAAACAAGCTCCGGAGCAAGTTGAACCCATTAAGATACTGACTGGCACCTTATTGGCCTAAGACACTAATGAAGCCACATCGAGTTTAACTATTTAATTAAATTTTTAATTAAATAGTAATTTATCAATATCAATAATCTTTTCAGTTATTGATAAATACTTTAAAATTATTTTAACTAATAATAATTGCTTAATTCTATTCTATTTGCTCAATCGATATTTTACATAAATGGGAATTTTGTAATCGAAATACATTTTCAATTACAATTCTTCTTTAATTTTACATTAAATATAACTCAACGTCATCAGATGCTGTATACTTCTAGGCTCGATAATATAAGTTGTATAATAATAATAATCACCAATTACTATTATTATAACGATTAATGAAAAGATCTAAAGGAATCTCTCATAACCCTTAAATTATCATGAGAAACTCATACTAGTAATATAATACTAAAGCTGAACACTCAAGTCACAACTACATTTAACCCAACTCGGTAAATAACTGACATGGAATTGCATCGCATAATAAAGGAATCAATTCTCATTAATTTTCAATTACTAGTTTTCAACCCCCCGTAAAATCTACAAACATTAATAAATTAGTCGATATATAATTAAAAATACCAATATGAAATTAGAATAATTACAAATACTCACACTCAAACGGTATATCCATCTACGCGGTGGACCCCCATTTAATGCTTCATAAAACAAATGTATACGTGATCCATTACATCAAACAATCCCGTAAGTACATTATATTCCCCATCGTGCAAATTATCTCAACACCTTATGTTTCGCTTCCTCCACATGCTTCATATTACGAAGTCATTAACTATTCAAGCACAAATAACAATTTTAATTTTTATGGTTTCCCATATCGGATCAAGGTGAGGTAACTGATGGCTACCGGAAGTATTAGTTGGACAATAATACGTACGCCGTGAATTTTTAGTCCACTAAAGTTCACATTTTCTCAAGCCAGTGAAATTTTATGCACTAATGCTCACATTTCCCCGCTATCACAAAGCTGACCGCTTAGCAATTTAAATCTCGCTTACCATACGAAATCTTAGAAAATATTCCTGCACATCTCAAAATACTGCCAGCAGCTCCATCTGACAATCAGAATGCTGGTAATCCATTTCCTAACCTCATTCTCGCTACGAATGCCTGGGCTTTATAAGTCGCTTTAATTTTTGCTTTCTTCCTACCATAAGGTGGGATGGAGAAAAAAGGGACAAAATTGAAAATTATGTAATATTTAAATAGCTATGTGCTGGTCTCACATGTTCCACTTATTTTAAAACGTGTCTCACAAATCTAATAATCAGGTAATTCCTTTTTGTCTTCGTGTTAAATTAATTTATATATGCCACTTCACAAATGGATTTAGGGGGCACCATGTTAAAATACTTTAGCAACTCTAAAAGAGAACTATAATAATTCCTCAGGACCTAATTAAAATTAAAGGATTGCTCGTGGGGAAACCATCAAATTAGCCTATAAAATGGCTCATAAGTAGAAGCTGGTCGTGTTAAATATATTTCAGTGGAACTAACTAAAAGCTATTGATCAACTGATCGAAGAGCTTTGAAAATAGGGAGAGAAAAGTTATGCCCTCAGACATAAAGTTACATCTCAAGCAGGGTTATCACAAGGATTGGTGGTTACGACAAGGTTATCAAGCACCGATTTCAGGAGGCCTAATTTGTACTTTTCAAGGACATGTGTTTATGTCCCACGTTGCTTTTCACGGCGTTTCAAGTGGAAGAATCCAGCAATAACAAAGTGGACGTGGATTTTGGCCACAAAAATTTATCCAAATTGGTTAACAAGACATCGTCAAGCTAAGTTTTTCTGATAAAGCCTACCACGTATTTCCACAAAGCGATTCAAGATCGAAGATTGTACGAACCTTTCTTTAGCGCTGATCCGTATCTTTGGTACGCTAACCAAGTCGATATAGTCAATATTTGCGGAAGGAAAGATCAGATCAAGCTTGATCCAAATCGATCCGAATATCTCCAAGAAAAAGAAAAGATTTGCATCTTTTAAAAACATCATCAAGCTCGAACTGTTAAAATTAACCGTTGTAACCTCGCGTAACAACAGTCGTGCCACGTGTTTCGACGGGCCTTAATATCGAAATTGGATTATAAAGCCTTTACTACGGACTACGGGCTTCCTCGAACGCGATCTAGTATCGTCAATTTCGTGGTGCGAGGGAAGAATTCCTGAGATATTGCATTGAAGAATTATTTACCATAATTGAATAAAGGAAACTTTTATATGAAAAAGATTGAAGCTTTTTCACTAAAAGGAAAAGGAAGAATTATTAGAATTATCCTTGACGTCTCATACACTTATTTTCTTTATAGTATCTGTGGTTTGAAGTCGAATCGTGACTCTAGCCCATGCTATAAAGCTCCATGTAACAGAGTGTGTTCAGATTTACGTGAACGCATTTTGTTGTTGTCTTCGACCGTTGTTAACATCCGTACAATAGTCGGAATTTGCAATAGGTAGCGTAGTTGATAGGATTCAACAATCGTGTATCGATATATTAAATCACCACGCAGGTAATTGTGCCGGTGTCGTGACCTGGCCCGATTCAGACGCAAGGTCGCCGCCGTGGTTCCGAGCTCGACATCGGCCGAGTAAAGGCCCGAGGATATGTCCTTATTTGTAACTTGAATCATACTAAATCAACCTTCCGACAGGCACTTTGTCAAATATGTGTGAAGTGGTTTTCACCGAACTCTGCAACAAATCTGCTGCTTACTTTACAATATTATCATGGTTGATCACTTAACAACAAACCGTTATTCCAATTGTCACTAGCAATCGAATAGCAATCAGATCACAAGACATGGTAATATTGATCCATGTGTATCCAAGGATAACATACAGCAACAACCTGGCTATACCAATCAGCCTCCCAAGATAACAACAGAAAATTATTTTGTTCGGGCCTACCACTCAGATTCGTGTTTGTTACAATCGATGTACAAAACGCGACAACTCTTGCACAACGTGTGTGTACTCTATGTTGTATGCACCGACTCAATTGTTTTTAATGAATGTAGACTATTATTTTTTAATTATTATTTTTAAATATATACTACATCGGAGAAGAACCGATGTAACGATATCAGAATTTGCAAATGGCGCTCGTCTTCATGCTGTGTTCCACAAATAAATATAATCTATTATTCTGATTCCAACTATTGACCGACACCTTCGTTTTAATACATTTAGGTAAATGGATTGGAAAATGACCGAGACAACACCGACTCAAAACGGACACATTATTTAAGAAATTAGCTGTGTTTTCCTACATTGACTATTTACGGCTCAGAGGCTGCTTAGTCTATAAACTTGTCATAGCTATTTTCATTCTTTGTCCCACATCAGAGGGGCGAAATTAGAGCCGACTTTTTTATATTATAAATAGAGACCCATGTCAATCTTTCAAGAACACCAAAATCGAGATTTATCCCTATATTAAAGAGTTCTTCAAGAAAAGTTTTTGTCTGCAATAAATTCCGGCATTGCTTATGCAAGTCAGACCCAAGTTCATATGTTCGAAAATCTCTATACTCTGAGCAAAATACTAATAGTGGGGACAGTTTATTATGGCTAACGCCTGGCTGAGAAGCTTTCCCCATCCTCGAGCGAATACGTAACCATCTCAAGCATGTTAAAGAGACGGCTCTTTCTGAGAACCGACGCTATACCAGAACCGAGCAAGCAAACCTCAAGGATAAGTGTCAAAAGATGAACCAAACCCTTCCACAATCATTGAACAGCGCCCAGAATGCTAATGTGTTCAAGTGGAAAGTTAAAAGGAAACAAAGAAGAATGGAAATCAAGAAAGTTCTAACCATAACAAGTTTTGCAACTGAGGCCAAGATCTCGTAAACCTCCAAGCCATGGGCGCTGGAAGCTGTGATACGCGCCTCAGTGTATCTCTAATCTTAAAGAAGCTATCCAAGACCCTTGCTTTCACTTTGTTGAATTAGATGATATCATCATTGATGTGAATGGGCCGGGTTTAACCTTCCACTACACGCTAATGATCGGGTATCGTATTACTGTAGCCTAAGACAATTGCGCCAACACGGAGATGTTTCAAGACTCTGCTATCACGGAACCGCCTACATGAGAAACTCGCCACCTGCATCACTTTTAAAAAGTGGGAGGTCCTCAAGCTCACTTGGAAAATCCTCGCCCCTCAATTTATCGTTTGTTCCCGCCACGTCAGAACTTAGTCTCTACCCACCAATGTCAGTCTAAACTTATTTGAGGTTTATAAAGTTGTACCCCTCAGAGAGTTTTACGACTCAGAGACCCAGCGCGTGTTTCTCCTGCTTCTCCCGACACTCATTCATTGTTAACGGTTCTACTGCTTTTATAACTGACCTCCGATGTTTGGCACGGTAGACTGACATGTTAATATTACCATTAAAGGACTCAAAGCTCCCATATAATTTCAATTTATCCACAAATGAAGTTCTCAAGTCATTCCCATGAGCTAAATTTACAAAAAAAGTTAAACTACGCAATACTCTGCATCCATGGTATTAATCTAACTCCGCTTGATTTGACCTATATCGACTTGTAACATTTTAAGAACACTTAGAGTAAGGAGTAAAAAATAACTATATCACATTTATCAAAGATTGCTCGAGGTATACCAGAAGCTATCTTCTCGGCAAAATTGTTAAATATTTATCAAGTTCAAGAATGAAGTCGGTAACCAACTCAAGAGGGAAAAATCAAGAGGACGTGTCCGACTGGTGCGGAGAATATGGGTCTCAATCTTTGATAGACTTTTGTGAAAGGACCGAATTATTCAGCGAAACTAGCGCCTCTAGCCATTCTCAACAAACGGGATTTCGGAACAGTTAACTGACTAAAAACATGACGAATGTGTTACGCTCTAAGTTCAGCCTTCCTAACGAAATGCTATTAAAAAGCGCCTGTCTCAAGATCTCACATTCTCAAAAAAGAGTACCTCATAAAGGTTTTTGGACAAGACTTCTAAGCAGATCCGAAGCTTATCCTCCAAATATAAGTTTTATGAAAATGTAGGGCGTTTTAACGGCGTGTGACACTCACCCCAAGCAGACAAACATTGGGGATCTAAAAACCTATGATTGTGTATTCATTGGTTATGCTCAAAATAGTACTGCATACAGGTTTATGTTAAGATCTAATCGAATCCATATCTAAGGCCATAGACGGCGAATTCTTTTCGAGCATATTTTCCCACCACAAGGCGTACTAATCCTCATATCATGTATTTACTTTGTTCATTTAATCTCGATACAAACAGTACGCTAAATGCTTCACTCTCTAACCTCTGTTGACGCAACTGAACGAAAGAAGCTAGAAATTGAGAAACCTGAGATTTAATTTATTACAAACTTTCTTTCAGAGACGAATTCTCCCATCTTCCGAGCCGGGATGAGCTTGATTTCTTTACATAATGTGTTTAGATCCAAAACCAATGAGGTTAAAGTCCATTGATACTAACTTTCGATTTGAAGCCATTTAGATTCTATTATGTCTAATCGCATCAATAGTTGGGCTGAAATTTATTTAAAGGTAGCAAACCCCTGAACAAGAAATAGATTTTAAGAAAAGACAGATCCGACGGTACAATCAAAGATTCACTGCAGACTTCATGGGGTCAAAGGTTTCACACAAAAAGAAAGATATTAATTACTTTGATACTTATTCTCCAATACAAGATTCCACCGAGTTTCACAATTTTTAAATCATATATTCATGGTTCGATAGTATACCGTATTTGATGACGGATCGCATTCTTTAATTGCCATCCGGAGGAAATTATGTCTCGCCCGGTGGCTTTTGTTCAGTGACGTTATATCAAGGTGCGTAAATTGAAAAATCTATTTATGGCTTAAAACAGTTCCTCCTAAACAGCCGTAATGCTAAGATTAATAACACCAAAGTAATGATATACCATTAACAACTCCTCGACCTCGTGTGTACGCTAAGTTGCTGATCGATCAAGCAGGATCATTTGTCTATATGTCAATGACATGTTAATTTTAGAACACTGACGTCAGAACAAACTCAAAGAACTTCTCTCCTCAAATTGATATGAAAGCATTTAAAGATGTTCTACGTCATCTACGAGTTTTAGTAATAATGAAACTCAAGTGGGTATCTCCTCGAGTCAACTTTCACTATGTTAAAAGGCCAAGAAATTTAATTATTTTGATGCTACTCCCCGCTAGACCTACGTGATCCTAGTTTACACTGACTTAATCTAGCGAAAGCTGCCATCTGCAGTGGTGACGTTTCTGGCGAATTTGCATCGACTCAGCCAAAGGCATATTGCCGTTAGACAGCCGCTACACTCATAACCCAAGCTGCAAATATCGAACGCCTCTTCTTTGTCTACTAAAATATGAAAGTGACAATCACGTATGTTTACACAACGGGAAGTTTCCCTCGCCGGGAAGGATATCGCGACGCAAAACGGGTTTCAAAACGACGAACCGCCTCTACTGCCAGCTATGTCTTTACCTACGACGGCGTGCTATTTCGTGAAAGTCACAAATAAACTCAGATAGCCTCGCCTACCACGAGTCTCGAATTCATCGCTCTGAAAGCCACCGTCAAGAAAGTGCATCGTCAAGTAATTGGTCGACTTATGTCTCGCTGGGAAAATAACAAACTCTATCTCGGGCTCATCATGATTCTCACCAACCACGGAGTCGCAAAGAATAATATTTATAACGGTAGCAAGAGACGATTCGAATCGCATTACGGCTGTTAGACAACTCCCCGAAAACGAAGTCATTTCCCTTTGGACTTCATGGTATCCGGAAGCAAATCTAGCCTATCCTTTCACTAAAGCGGTCGACAAGCAGTTGTCATCGACACGTCGGCGATTCGATTAAATCCCCAGTCAAGATAACGCGATATCCTATCGTCAAACTAAGCCATACGATTTCGATTTAATTTCTAAGCATTCTCATCCCTACGGCACGCCAGAAATAAGTTTCCATAGCCAATTATTTTGGTGGCGCTCACAGACGCATCACGGATACCGTCAGCATTAAGTTCATAAAGGTGTTATTTTACCACAAGGATTGATGACATCAAAGAAGAATCACATCCAAATTATTCGTGAAGTACACACTCGACGGACATCGAGCTCGATCTTCCACGCCACCATTCAAGCGCAGAAGAGAATCGACGGGCATCGCATGATGATTTTCCATAGCCGCTATTTGCAGCGACATACTTGACGGATATTGATCGTGATGACAAGACGGACTTTATGTCCTTATCCCGGCGATAGCCGCTATCGGTGACGCGACTATACGAAGTTACCTACGCGAAATACATGCGCCGTTTTCATCTATGAAAAGACTTTGCTGGGCTCTTCTAGAAATGATCATTAGACTCTCAAGTGCAGGCACGTGAGGGCCTTTATAGTGTTCGAGCCAGATCACCTGAACTCAGATAATTTTAGCCGATAATACGGCCATGTATGTGGGTCCAACCTAAGTCCAATAAGCTCAAGACTTAATTTCAATTATCAGACCGAAGTCGTTCCTTTATTTCAATTACTTCAGAAATTCAAATCTGAAAGATATTTACCCCAAGATTCAATCCTTCTTTTATCCGTGATTTTCCTTTATCCTTTCTATTCTTCTTCGCTCATGGCGGATTGTTTACTAAAAGCGCTGAAAGTCAGTTTCATTCTTTTTTTGTCCCACATCGGTAGGAAAGTGAGTCAGAGCCCCTTTTATATTATTCATGAACTTTCAACACCAAAATCGAGATGCTCCATATATTAAAGGAGCTTCTTTTCAATAAAAAAGTTTTTTGCTCTACAAATTCTGCAAGATTGCTTTTAAGTGCAGTTTCTAAAGTTCTCTATCCTAATAGCTGACATGTTGCTAAGGATGACAAGAACCTCGAGGTTCCGAGGGAAACGATCACAATTCTGGGCATTGCCGATAAAGCCTTTTAAAGAATGGCCCGTTTATACCACTCAAGACAATTGAAGCTTAAGTTTCATTCTCGGCTTACATTATTATCAATGTTATTATTCATACAGTGTTCATCTCATAAAGATTGTCTAATTTGAAGTTAAAAGTGGTTTTTTACTTTAAAAAAATGGATGCAAAACTTGGTGGAAAAAGAGGATCATTATCCATTTCATGTTGATTGACCTTCGGGTGAGAAATTTTGTCTAGGCTGGGGGTGTGAATTTTTTTTAATTATTTATTCAAAACTGTGTTAGCGTGATTCAATGATAAAAATTTGAACTGAACGATAGTATATTTTTGGAATATTATGACTTTAGGAAATTTTATTAATCATTAGTTGTTCATTGTGAATCATCCAAAGGAATCATATCTCTTTAAAATTATAAGTGTAAGACAATATTATTTTTCTAATAATAATATAAACCCATAATTGAGGCCACTGTTAGTCATATATAGATCCAGGCATCAAGGATGTTCTTCACATTATCAGATTTCAAGTAAAATAGTTTAGCTTCTGTTTTTTCTTTCCATTTTTCTTTTCCTATTTCTTTTTTGAATCAAGGATTTGCTCTTGAAAAAATAGATAAAGATCTGTAGTTGAGGCAGGTCGGATGACGAAGTGGCATGATTATCTTGTTTTTACAAAGGCGTACCCTTTCATAATAGGTATATTTTTTCTCAAAACTACCAATTAATTATTTTTCTAATGTTTTTCAGTACTTATGAAAGAACAAGACCTTATTTTACTCATTAAAAGACCTACAACATAATGTAGTGTGCCACTGTGCTTGATTGGTTGAAGCCGTTTCTAATATAACACCTTAGTTTCTCATATTATTATACCTTATGGACTGAGTAAGTAAATCCAGGAAAATGACATGAAGAGTAGTTTTGATCAGTTATTGTATTTTTGCTCCGATTACGTTATCCATGGACTCCATGCAATTTTGAATGTGTGCAAAGGAGATTTTTGAATTTAGATGTATTTTTCTGGTGAGGTCTCCGTCTTAAAAAGTTTCAGATAATAAATTTTTATTAGAAGTGAAGGTACAATAAGTTAACAATAAACAATATTTTTTATTAGAAATATCATCTTCATCTTGTAGCTAATTGCCTAAATTAATTCAAAGAATCGTGGCTCATATGCGATTCGATCCTCAGAAATGCAAGACCCATACAAGTAAACGATCCCTGTGAATTTAATATTTGGTAATTATTTGACATAAAAATTGTTTTTGCCGCTATCCTCTAAACCTAGCCGTTTTATTAGATGTAAAAGTACTAAGATGGCCTTCGATTTTGAATCCAGAGTGTTTGAAAATTCAAGAAGTGATAAAATAATCATTTCAGATTCTTTTTACTACTCCCTTGTGATCTTCAAGTTATTTCCACCCCACCCCTATTATCGGGTGCTTGATTTTTGTCAAATTCTGTCGGGCTTCAATTCGCCTCCTCCTCAAATCCTCGACTGCATATCCCATTTAAATTACTACGCAAAGCCTTGTAGCCTTCACCACATGTAATGTAGATGATAAAGGATGAGGTGCGGGGCGGAGTCGCTAAGTGATGGTCGTGACCGACAGAATCGTAATGGCTGGGTCGCATGGCAAAATGACAATTTTCTACCTACTTAAAATTTCCTCAAACGGTATCATTAAAAATCGATTGACATGATAGTACGTTCACATCTAAAAAAAATAATATTTTAGAGTCTATAAAGCAACTCAGGTTTAGAGGATTGCAGCAAAAATAATTTTTATTTCACCAATTTCTAAAATATCAACACTCAAAAGAGCTTCCAAATCATTTATAAACAATTTGCACTTTGGCATCAATTACGCGACCATTCGATCACCGATGCCACTTACAAGGTCCCAAATTTTCAAATGACTTCTCAATTACTCTGAATAATTTCAACAATTAACTATCCTCTCTTTATTTGAATATTGCACAAAATCAATTTCGCGGTTAAAATCAACTAAATCTGATCGACACAAATAATCCTTCCAAAGTACCTGAGCATCTTAAGGATCGAATGTGAAGTCACTTTTTATGCTACATTAAATGTAAACAGAAACATAAAATTCAAATTATTTGTATACGTATGTTATTACTCAATTGCAAGACTATGAAACCTTACCACTGTACTACTATTTTATATTAAATTCGTGGAAGCAAGAAAATATTTTTATATTTCCAGTAACGTTTTATTTTTATCATGTTTTGAATGTCAGGTCTTATATTTAGTCAAACTTTGGCTGATAACACCCTGGTTATTGTCCTGATCACTTATTTAAAAGAAGAGTGGAACCAAAGTCTTCGGCTTGCAGCGGCAATTGTAAATTTCAGGGAATTTTATACCGAAATATCCAAAGTTTATGTTGCACACCTTTCGGACGAGTACTTCGGTCGTTTCCCGGCTGTGCTATGGTTAACTGGGTCTTACACTCTCGTAAGTCGATCATCACATTTTAATTAACGTACTTTGTCAAATTTAGTTTTCAATTATCGTAGATATGATGGAACCAGAGGGAAGGAATGCCCCTTTAGATTTTGGTAAGTTATTATGTAATTTATGTATAAATTAAATGCTAAACAAAGATCTTGAGCAAATGGTGGGAAGTTATACTTTTATTTAACCAGCCTGGTGCAATTCTTCTACCTAGGATTCTTTTTCTTCAGTGTTTTTGGTTGATTTAACGTACTTTTAGTTCAATATTTTTTCAATTTGGCCACTCCTACTTTCACTTTAAAAATTTTGCCCCCCATTTATTTCTATCCTGATTCCATCCCTAGTCATAGATAAACTTTGGTACCTCAATTAACACCGTTTTTGGTACCCTTCTTAACATGTGTAACATCAAATTGAATTAAAATAATTTTGGAAGGAGTAAAACTTATGAAATATTTTGATCATAATTTTTTCATCAGTGAATAAGATTTGACCCTAATTAGTTTTTCAAGTAAATTTTGAAATTTACTAAAATATTAATCTTGATAAAATATAAAGATAAAATAAATCAAATGTAGTATATCAATTTTACAATTATTAAATAAAAAATAAAACAAATTTATGATCAAATTTTATCGGTGATACTGGCATATCAGTTTAAAGATCCTAAGCCTATTAGTTGCGCTTATCGATCAGCTATATTAGGCTTAAGATATTATTCTCGACTATATTATAGACATCTTTATTGTAATCAACAACACATTATTCATCAATAAAATCTATATTTATATTTTAACATGGAATCAGAGTAAGTTCGATCCTATAAATTTTTGAAATAATTTTTCTGTCAAGGATGGAGGCAATCATACCATGAAATAAACACCACCGACAATTCTTTTTTTCTATTCGATTTCTTATTTTCCAAAATCTTAAACCATGCAACCTGTTTTACTTTCCTTCAAATGTGATCACCATTATTATTAATTTTTTTTTTTTGGCTTTAACGTGATTCATCCATGTGATGTAATCGATCAGCCAATACTTTAGTTTTATTATTCTTGATTATCGCATAGTTTTATAAAGATAAAATATTTTTAAAATAAATAAAAATGTCAGATATCAATTTTACAATTATTAAATAAAGAATAACAAAATTATGATGAAATTTTATCGAGATAGATCCGTATATCGCTTCTGCTTATCCCAGTTATTAGTTTAGGTTTGGCTGTTACCGGTACCGCGATTGCCGCCTCCAGCTATATTAGGTTTAGTAAGTTATTATTGCCTATATTATGCATTAATTTTATTGTAATTAACAACACATTATTCATCTCTATATTTATATTTTAACATGAAATCAGAGTAAGTTCGATCCTAAAAAATTTTGAAATAATTTTTTCCACAAGGGATGGCAGCTGCACCGCCTACGAATAACCACCGCTCTGGACAATTCTTTTTTTCTATTCGATTTCTTATTTTCCAAAATCTTAAACCATGCAACCTGTTTTACTTTCCTTCAAATGTCATCACCCATTATTAACAATTTTTAAGTGTTTTAACTTGGATTCATCCATTGATGATCATTAGCTAATACTTTTAGTTTATTATTCTTGATAATCGTGATAGATTTCTTTCTAAATTTCAAATTCAAGAATTTGTTTTCAATGTTCGAGTGTTTATCGTAACCACTCATATATTACTATTTTTGTTTTCGATATCCTTCTCGTATGAAAAGGATTTTTATTTCATATTCGTTCTAACGCCTGTATAATCTCTCTTTTCAATTTTATTATTATTATTATCCGCGATCCAACGATGCCGACCTATCGTCTGTCGTAGCCTATACATTACTGTTCTAAGCGAAATTCAATACACACTTACTGGTATTTGTAGATACGTTTGAGAACTTATTTTGTATGTTGATATGACCGGATATCGGTTTAAATATCTGAGGAACAGATTTAATATCTCAGCTCTTATACGATTGCTTCCAATAATCCAATAAAGAATCCTATCTACTATCCTACGGTTAAATTTTTATTACGACTGCAGTCAGAATGCTTCAAGCAACCAATCGACGACTACGACATCTTAGGTTTTCAAAAACGCATTTACATATCACAGACGCCTCCAACTCGGCGAACAGACAGATACATCGAGAAATCATTTAAAGATCCCAAGTCTATTAATTCGTGGCTTATCATATCGGGGTCGCGATTATCGTCCAGCTTATATTAGGGTTTATCGTTATTATTTGCCTATAAATATAGACGTCTTTATTGTAACCAACATCACAATTATTATCAATAAAACACTCCCTCTACATTTTAACAAAGTTTCCATTCCAAAAAGAATAAAATGTTTGAACTATTGTTGGTTGGGGAGGACATATAGATTCATCATTCTAAGACTTTAAGGAAAAAGCGTTGTGCGTAAAACCCAGCCTGAGCAGGAAAACAAGTGGCTCCGCCTAATTGCTAAATTTCAAAATCGATTTTTACTCTAAAATTACTTTAAATCGCGCGAAAAGCTGCTAGATATTGAATTGGCACGTTAAAATAGCGACCTAATTGGCTGGCACCAACGCCAAGCAACTCTCGCTACGCTTAACCTTTTATAACAATGTATTTTATTTTTGTAGGGATTGGTGATGTTATGGGTGTTAGAGGCTCACAATACCTACAACACCAAGATGTTGTATCTGGCCTTGTTCTTTATCTCTTTAGGCAAAGCAGGAGATGTTGTGTTAAAATCATTTATTAGTGACCAACTTAGGGTAAATGAGCCATCTAAAAAAGTTGATGAAGATCTTATAGAAGGAAGAACAAAGGTTTGGCGTGGCTTCCCATGGATCTTAGCAGCTGGAATAGCTTCATTCTTGAATGCTTCATGGGAAGCATACTCAATTTTATTAACAATTATATTAGGAGTAGAATTATTGGGATTTTGGTCGGGCAAACCTCTCTATGCTTATCAGTTCATAGAAACTGAGAGTGCCTGGAAAAAGATTTACTATGTTGGAAAAGCTGCATTCTTGAAGAGGCATCTTCCTAATCCAAAGTCAGCAGGGGAATTCTATGAGAATACAAAAGATCATAATCCTTTAAAGCCAAACATCTTCTTTTTCAGGTATGCCTTTCAAATTAATATTATGTCCTTCTATTAGTTGTCTGTCAACTCTAATAAAACCATACTTGTTTGGAGTCTATAGAATATGTAACCAAGTTAATTAGTCACTATTCCCTTATGATTGATCGAAATCCTTTTATTAAAATATCGGAACCTTGAATTGAAGTTTGGCTGAATAACTGCAACCTTTTTTTGCCGTATCCATGTGAATGATATGGATTATATAGATACCTGTCATGAAAATTACAGAATACCATATTGTATCATTAAATGTACAGTTGTCCTACACTTTCGTGTCACGGCTGCTAGTACACCCGAAACATTAAAAAAAATATGAAATTAATATTCTATCTTCCCTATTTATAAGTACAGTGTTTGAGAAAATTTTATTTGGAAGCAAAATAGTTATTTTATGTACTTTTTTACTAATTGGGCGCGCTTTTAGTCCCACTTTTAGTGTGGAGTTTTTATCCAATGTTATTAGTCTGGTTCTTCTATAAATTTCCTGACATAGTATTTTGAAAGAAAATTTTATATTTGAGGGAGTTAATGTTCATTTTTTGTTGTTGGACAAATAGTTAATATTACCACACTCACTAAAAAATCATACAATATTCTATTAGTATATATATATGGAAATTTTCTTTAGGTTTGGAGTCAATTTTTTTGGAACGATTCCCGAAATTAAATTAAAACATTAAAAATGTGACTTTATTCAATATTGAAAGTAAATATAATTGATATATAATATACACTTAAATTAATTAGATATAATCTTTATTCAAACGGTTGTTGGCATCAATTTTTACGAAAACATGAATTTAGCAATTTATTGAAAAAAAATGATATGATGGAATTTTTGAGGAATTTTAATCGAAGATTGATTATAAAATAAGTTTGTGATTCACTTTCAATTAATAATTAACACATTTGATATAAATCACACGTCCATTTAATACCGTAATTAAGAATCTGGAAAAGTTCCGATGAAAAAACTCCGGAAGAGAGAAATTTCCATATATATCATTTGAGAAAAGTCTAGATGGCTAAAGCTTGTCTGGAGCTTTGAATAAAAGCTTGTCCAAGAAGTTTTGGATAAAGCTTCTCCACGAAGCCTTCAATGTTTGTGGATTGTCACTCCAATAAATGGAAGAAACAAGAATTCCTCTCTAATAGGAGTATATATTATTCCAACCATACTACATACTACTGCTTTGTTCCATATCGTACTAAACATTTCAACATACAACTACTTTGTTCCTTTACATAATCGAATACTACTAATAATTTATCTAAAACTAGTAAATACTAGTTAATAAATTCTCTTGGCCTATTTTGCAAATTGTGGTATCAGAGTGAGGTTCAAATACATATTGGGCGTGATACATCATGGCACGCTGCAATCGTAATATCAGTATGTCACGCCCAATTTTTACGGGAGAATATTATTATTGTTGGTCCAAGAAAATGAGGATATAGTTCTTGTCCCATATTATTGTTTAGTCCAAGAAAAATAGAGGATATAAGTTACTTGTCAGGAATTATGGGATTTAGTTAACAGGTGTGTAAGTATACCCTCTAATATGTGTTTCCTATTACCAGTAGAGAAGACGTAAAAGGAGAAGGAAATAGAGGATAAAAAAGCAAAATATTACCAAGCCCTCTGTGATTTTTACATATGCCTTGGATAACCCAAGCTTTTAACATCCAAGGAGGCATGGGATACCTAAACAAGGTTTTTGAAGGTAGTGTAGGTACCGTTGTTGGGCTTTAGCACCCATGTAAGGGATTTTAAAATACAATGAGTATGAGACAACTAAGCTATCTCGCCAGTTTAGATTTCTAACTTTATCTTTCCCCAACAATTTGCATATAAATTAATAAAATTAAAAATGGTAAAAGTACGTTGAAAATGTAAAGTGTGAGTAAAATTGGTATATATAATTGGTTGGTTAGTTAATTTAATAAGAAAAAATAGTCGAAAGTAGATTGAAAATGTAAAATCTGATTTATCTTGGAGCAATATGAAATATTTTTAAAATAAAAAGTGCGTAAAAAGAAATGTAAAAAAGCGATTAGAATCTTATACTAAACTGAGAGATAGTAAATCAATAGAGAGCCTATGGTGAAGATATTTTGGATAATAGGGTAGTTGAAAAATTCTAATTAGTATTACAGAATAATATGACCCAATAGTTACTATCGTGAGGAAACTAATGATATATCAACTCTGTCAGTAACAGATTTGGTCCACTCTCTAGATGCATACAAAAGGAATTAAAAGGAAAGATGTAGAGGATTTATCGAAAAATACATTTTAGTCTAAATTAGATTGGTGGAAGAAATTTTGAAGGAGGAGAAACATCTGGAAGTGGAAGAATTAATACATATCGGAGAAAGGAGAATTGTCCTGTCGATACTGTAAAACAACTATTGATGCTGAAAAAGATTATTGGCGTAAGAAAAGGCCTCAATGCAATTTTTACAAAAGATTTGACCACCTAGAAAAAAAATTGTCACTCCAAAAATAAAGCATCAGAAGCTACTGTTTTTTTCTTGTAAATTAGCAATGAAGAGTACGATTCACATGAAAATTGCAATTACGAATACGGATATCGAGTATTCACGATATCCCAATGCAAAAATTAGCTAGCCAGTTAGAGTAAGTCTTCTGAAGAGAAAGTACTTGAGAATGTTGTGATATGAGGTTGAACCACAGGCTTTCTTGTGAAAGTTTGGGTCGGATGTCGCTGATGATTCATGCTTGAGCATGGGGCTAACTTGAAGGATAAGCCAGAATAACTTTTATTTTATGCAATTTATTTTCGGCTCTAAGCCTTGTTGGTCTGGCGAAAATGATTCATTGGATCTTTTAGGCTGGATTAGACTTCTTTCTGCCCAGGTTAAGTAAGGATGGTTTAGTCCTTGAGTGGTGATCTTTGAAACAGCGCCTTTTCATAAGCGGGTTCGGGGAAAGCCCAAGTCTCAGCAGCCAGGTCAGGGTGCTGCTGGCGTGGGACACAGAAAGTGGCCGACCACCCAGGGTGAGTAAACTCCGACGATCAGTCAAATTATCGAGCAGAATATAGTAGGATATAGGAAGTGATGCCCCAAGGGATCGGTATTTTTTTGCTTATGCAGTTTCGTGCTGAGGGGGATATTTATGAAATCTTGGCTAAATGATCTTTTCTTGGATCAACAGCATTGTATGGAAAAGGGCTTTGTTCTCAGATCTTTTAGGGTAAAAGGTAGTACAGAAGTTTACTCTCATAACCGTCACTTTGAGAGAATGGTGGGGTGAAGAAATGGAGTATTTTCGATACATTTAATTGGAGGACCATTCTTGAATCTATTTGATTCTTGGATAATCCTAAGTGTTCGGGCCAGTATGCAGCGGTTTGGCTCTGTGAGTTTGACACAAACGACGTTGAATCACGATTTATTATGAATTGACATGAATCGAGAGGCCACCTTTACGCAATTTTCTCTCACGCCGAGAAAGGAATCATATTCGTTAGTTTAGTAAAATTACTTATAAAGGTGACTTTAAAATAAAATTCGTTGTACTATTTTCCTTAACTACTATATTTGTTCACACTTCATAACTTTTCTTTTCTTCGTCATGATCACCTTAACTTCCAACTTTCCATACATTCCTTCCGTCTTTCATCTCTCTTCGTTTTCAAAAGGTACGCTCGTTAAGCCGTGTTGGCATAGCCAGGCTACGTGGTTCCACTGACTTGGATTAAATCGTTTTCTTTTTTTACATTCACTATAGGTGGTTTAGGCGATTTACAGGCTTAGTATCTGACTTGGGTGAGGATTCATGGGAGGCCCCGATCTATTTGGGTTTTCGATTTAGAAGATTTTGAGGGGTTTTGGGGGTTTTGTTTCGCGGGTTTCGATCGATTTAGGGATTTTGATTTCTTGGTTTTTTGGTAAATGAGCCGAGTACGTGTGGGGTTAAGGATTGAGCCACTAGAGGATTTTCCGGTAGCACGTGATTGTGTTTTACTTTGAAATTACATGGGTGTTAAGCTTGAGGTCGTTTTACTTTGGTACATTGATTTTCAGGGCAATTCCGCTGAGGAAACATGGGAGGTTCCTAGGAATGAGGACTCGCCCGTGGTGGTAAATGGATTGCAGATCCGCTTGCGTTTTGTAGGCTTTACTCGGATGCAGCGTGAGGTTCTTGTTGGCGTTTCTTGTTTTACTCAAGCTCCGTGATCCGCTCTTCAACGTGGAACTTCCTCGAGGCGGTTGTAGAAGACCTGCGTCGAGGCTAGGTCACCGGCAACCGGATGATACACTTGGAATGGAGTACACCCGGCCGACGGCCTGGGTGGTGACCACATGGCGAGGCAGTCACGGTATCCTCAGGGGCCAGGGCGGAGGCAGGCTCGGGTGACCTTCCTTTGCATGCGTCTTGGGGACTCCACTTCAGTCCACTTTCCATCTGGCAGTTTAGATAACTTTAGAAACGTCTTAGTTCCCATTTTGTGGAGGCTGCGACTCGGTAGAAGGGATAAGATGCTGGCGTAATTACGTCCGCTGTCGAAACAAGCGGTCCCTTGTCCTCATGTTGGACAGCCATGTACATAGAGTTTCTCTCCTATGGGTGTAGATTTTCCTTTTCACCTTTTGTAAATAGTTTATTAGTGGCTGTAAACCGGGCGCCTGGCGGATGGCTAGAGATGCGTTGCATAGTGAGTGCGTAACATAGTTCACGTAGAACCTTCACGAAAGGAGTTATTCCTCGGTGTCGTAACACCTCGCGTCGGGGTGGCTCGCATCCTTCGTAGCGGGGGTTGCAGGACATCTTCGCGGACCAGAAGCCAGGCAAAATCTCGAAACCCGATGGCATTCAGTGGTGTTTTGTGAAGGCGGTATGGATGAGGCGTTCGAGGTATGGAGTCCACTACAGGGATGCCACTCGCGTCCTTACCAAAGAAGGCCGCCCGTTAGTTAAGGCCAGTTGGGGACGCTGGCGTCGGGCTTGATTCGGCGTCCGGCGCCTGCAATCTCTGCGAAGAGGGGCATCTTGATTGTGGCGTCGTCCCGTCCCGAAAGAATTTGATACCTCTTCGGGGTCTCCGCTTTGTTGGGGTATAGACATGACACATGTTTCTCACATATTATGTTTTATTTGAATTACCGTTTTTAGTGTATTCACCATTTTTCACTCTCTTTATGTAGATGACATTCTTGAGTGGCCGGGTTGCGTGGGAGCAGGAGTTTCCGCCTACGTTTCCGTGACGGCTACATTCATGAGTGAAGGTAAAGAGATTAGGTTCTTCGAGCCAGAATCCATGGCAGGTTCTGTGGCCACCGTACTTTTCCGCCGCGCTTTCGGCTTCTCGGAAAAGAGGCCGAGCCAGGACTGACGAGAGGCATGGTTTCGGGGCTCGCGCGTTGCTAAATCGACCAGAGGATCGAGGCAGTAACCATCTCGGAAGATCCTTTGTGCTCCGCGAGGAATCGATCACCCACCACCACTCCGGCTCCTCGGCGCCTCGAACTCTCGCACACCGATTACTTTTCGGGAGGCGAGCTCCTGGCCCCCTCATAGCTGAATGTCCAGCAAATATCTAAGTCTCCCATGCTTTCATTGCTTGACGGGTTGCCATCATTTTGAAGGTTCGCCCCTCTGGAAGAAGTAGAAGCCTTTCGGGGCCTCTAAGCCCTAAATTCTTGGCAGTGAAGAAGTTTTGATGAAGCCGAGACTCGGCTGGAGGTCTCAACCACCATCGGCTAAATAAATCGATAAGGGGTATCAGTACTCCTCTCTTTCCCCCACTTTCTTTTTTGTCTTTTTTTTTTTTATATGTACTAAACTGCGCTTCCCTGCTAAGCGCGGACCACGAGCGCCAACTATTCATGGCGACCCGGTCGAAGAGCTTTTTTGGAGAGCACTTCCCTGATAAAATAGAGGGGAAGTCTGGCGAGAATGAGCCTCGAGTGGCTTGAGCCTCGAAGCTTGAGAGCAGTGAAGAGCGCGACTCTTGTCGTCTCAGAAAGAGGAGGCCCAGGCATTACATCGAATGGGCGGCGATACGACTTCTTGGGCTGTCGTTTCACCAGCGCGGAGGAAGCGAAATCTATCAAGAAGCGGCAAAAAGGAGCCCAGCGCATATCAGAAGAAAAGGGTTAATAGAAACTATAGTGAAGGGGGTGGAGGAGGCAGGTGCCCGCAGTAGAGGCTTTGTCGCCGCCGTGAAAAGGCCATCATTCGTCTTTTAAGATTTCGGGGAATGAGGTTGGTAGGGGCCAGCGGCTTGACTGGCTTTATGCGACTTCCTTTGGGACCTCTGAGGACTCAAATCCGTTCATTGTAGATAATTACAAAAAGGTTTGCTCAGCTGAATCACAATCACGGATTGTATCTTAATTTATTATGAGTTTTTGTAACTACGAGTAGTGGTAGGGTACCACTTGTATATATTCCACGAGCGCTGTAACTATCTTTTCTTTCATTAAAATGGTGTATCCATCAGTTAGGTGTTTGTTTTCATTTTTCACATCGCGTATTGCGGACTACTGCACAAAGTAAGGCGGGTTTTAACACGATTTTGTACTGCGCTTTTACTATATAGGCGGTTTGCGGCACGAGGCTGCGGCTATATATTGAAAACTATCACGACCCGACATCAGAAGGTGCTTCGCTTGAGGGGCGGCATAAAGAACTTTACCTCCTTGTTTGGTTGGCATGACGTTGATGGGGGCCACTTGTTTTTTAAGGCGGGCCAGTGATCGATTGGTCTTTTGCTCTGAAAATCATACCTTGGGGTTTTAGCGTACCCGGCTTAAAGGCGCTTAGCGTTTCCACATATTTTAATTAATTAATGAAAAGAAGGCTGCTTTTTATTAAAACTCTCAAAGAGAATAACCCCGCCTAGCAGGCGATTTACATAGTCTATCCGGATCACACGTAATAACGGCATAGCTTAGAGCGTGCAGTCCATGTTCTCCCGTAAGTCATCGAGGATTCATATGTCTTTTGCCCATGACATAACCGCTCGATTTGGTCACTTCCCAGTTAGGGCTTAGTTTTCCCTGTTCCACAAGTGACTAATCAGCAACTTGCCGAGATCCCAATCTGAGGAATTGGCGATTTTTAACCGTCGGTTGTATGTCACAGCCATAAGTTGTTTGTGCCAGAATCTGTGAAAAGCCTCGTCTGCTTGCTCTTACGTAAATCGAGTTGTTACCACCAAATCTGCAGTCATTTAAATTTTTAAATCGGGAATCAAATTTGCAGCCCAGGTGGGCAATCCTATCTACCGGCAAAAACCCGACTTCGATACCATATGCGAGGCTAAAAGGCTTATAAAATCGCCTTGACAACTAAGGGTGGATAGTAGCGACATGCAATCGGTAATTCCTCGATCGATTTCTCCCGTCGCTTTGTATTATGTTTTTCTTAGCACCCTTAAATATGATTGATTCATGACCTCGAGCTTGCCCGTTAGGCTGCGGAGGTAATAGGAGCCTAGAGGCGAAGCGGTGTTGATCGAACTACCGCCCAAAAAAGTCCGTCGGAACCGCCCGCCCAGGCGAGTACCGTTATCCGATACCAAGATTTTTAGAATCTTAGAACGAGTCGTTATATTTTTCCATAAGCACTTTCCACCTCCTAAAACTCTAAGTCCTCTTTAAGTGGGCGACTTCTGACTACTGAGTAGTCTCTCTGCTTGCTTGATGGCATCTTTCATGCCACAGCTGCAGGTAATTTTCTACTAAATTGATTCCCATGGCAAAGATAGGGCTCGCTGCAGGGTGAGGGTAGAGGTGGGAGTGATTGAGGTGCGTTTCCACGTCCTCGGCCGGCGTCCGCAACTTGATGCATCGTAGTGGCGTCGCTTGGCTAGGGTGGGCGATATCCGAATTTCGTGGTCTTGATGGGCGAGGGGCCAGAGACTCCCGATGTGGCTCCAGCACGTCGCCCGTGTATTTGACCAACACTCGGGGAATATCCTCAAAAGTAGCTCTGGCAGGTTAGCGAGGGCCATCCCCAGACTACTCGATATAATTCCCAAAGTCTGATTGATATTTAAGTAGCAGTTGGATCCTCTGGATTAGATCTGCATCCTCTGGTAATTTTCCTTCGTGGAGATAGGAAATTATGGGTGTTCGCCCGATACACGCGGTGGCGCACTCGGCAGTGAAACACTTTCTTTTTTCAAGATAAGTTGGTTGGTCCTGAGCTTCTACAGCATATCCACTTAAGTGATTAAATCGTAATAGGTAGTTCTGCGAGAAAGCTAGAAAGATATGGTGACATACCTGGTTTTCATTTCACAGATAATGGCAAACAAGATCCTCAGGGTTCATGAAGGTAATCTGTAGCAGCCAGCGTAGTATCTGTGATGTGTCGCTCTTTGCAGGGCTCACACTTAATTTGATTAGATGACTGGTTTCAGAATGCGCAACTAGCGATTCTTGACCCAATGAACTTGCTAGTAGTAACCCCGGAGATCAGCGGCCCAAGTATTCCGCCTCGTTATTAGTTGGGAAAGCTAAACCCCACATGAGGGCATATTCGAGTTTCCTTTTTTTGGGTCCCTAATATATGATTACTCAGTAGCCAGCTCGCTAGCAACTGCATTCTGAGCGCCATTCAAAATAACGTCAGTAGGGGAGGGCCACCGCTTTCGCCTAGAAATTTGGGTCACGGGAATGGAGAGGTCTCGGTAAGCCACACTCGATCACAAAATACGCTAATCTTGAGCACTTAAATGCTGGTCTGGCGCGTATGATATCTCGAACTCGGCTTAACTTCGATAGCCGGTGGTTAAAGCGGCCGGACAAGGCCGGACTGGTCGATATTCGAGCACAAGGTTGATGCATTGCGACTGGATCGAGGGTGGGACTCGAGAAATGCGTCTTGAAACTTTCTGTGCAGAGAGGACTACAGCGCAGGAAATGCGGCCGCTTGTCACATGGCGGAATTTTCTGCTCGGCGTCATGGGACATGGCTAAGCGTAATATATGGGCACTTTGCATTGAAATTACATCTCCTTTACTAATACCCGGTAACATGCGTGTCAAGAAATAGCCACATATAACGTAACGGGTTCGGTCGGGATAGTAGGCGAGGAACAAATATTCCTTTGATGCTTTCCAACCTTCTCTTTGCATTCATGGTCCCAGGGTAAACTCTTCTTCGGCATTCTCCTCGAACTCTTGAAAGAAGGGGTAGGTTTTTTCGCTTGAGCTTTGGTATAAAGCCCGACTTAATGCGCGGGGAACGTCGGTGGAACTACTGACTCTTTTATAGCTCTTGGGAGAATTGCATATCCATGCGCCTTTTTCTCTTTGTCGGGGATTGAGCCTCGTCATTAATCACTTGCTCTTGATTTCAGGAGACCGTACGAAAGAACATTTCGGGGTTGACTTTCGGCACGCTCTTCTGGAGTGGTTAAAGGTTTCCACTGAATTTGCCGGATGCTCCGCTTTGCCCTTTACTTTTGACCGGCATGTCGTCAACATATATCTCGTATTCCGTCCAATTTGTTGTGCAAAATTTCATTGACGTCGTGATATGTAGCCTGGCAAATTTTGAAAGCGAATGGCGTAATCCGCCAGTATCCTGGCCGTACCATTGGTTATGACCGTCCTCTCTCTTTCATCTTCGGCGCGAAATGCGGATCGATGGTACCCCAGGAGGCATCCATAAAGTCAAAAACCTCGTAGCTGCTTGACAAAATTCGTCGAAACGCCTGGCATGGTAGTGGATAGAGTCTTTGGGGCGTGTTTTATTCAAATTGGTGAAGTTTGTACACGTACACCAACACGCTAGATTCTTGGCAATCTGGCGTTTGCCGCCCCGTTGAGGAAATTGTAATTCTCGCCATGGCTGCGCGGTAAGAACTGCGGCTTACTCCCGGATGGCGTTAACTACCG
Source organism: Lithospermum erythrorhizon (assembly GCA_019722365.1). Classification (NCBI taxonomy): domain Eukaryota; kingdom Viridiplantae; phylum Streptophyta; class Magnoliopsida; order Boraginales; family Boraginaceae; genus Lithospermum; species Lithospermum erythrorhizon. The sequence continues at coordinate 44,397 of JADFUC010000784.1, forward strand.
TCGAAGCTAAAGAGTCTTTTTCTTTTTGTTTTTACCGGCACAGCAGGATCAGCATGCAGTAGGTGTAGCGGCGTTGGATACCTGGCGTATCACCAATTCCACAGCGCAAAAGTATTATCTTGACTATAACATTAATGCCGCAGCTTACTTTGATCATCTGCTTGTCTAATCTCGTCCAGATCCACGAAGGTCGTTTCGCGTTTTTTCTTTTGAAAGGATAATTATAATCTCGTGTGGCGGCATGCGCCTCGGCCTTCCACTTTCCTTGAGCAGGGTTCTTCACTCTCGCTTGACCAAATTAATCTCCATTATGATTTTCCCGAACCCGACCCCATTTGGGGACCAGCAGAACTTCCCGTTCTTTGGAGGTGCAGGGGTTTGGTAACACATACGGCTTTTCTTGGTCCCGGAGCATCTCTTCCCAGGGGTCGGGGAACTTCATCTTAGTGTCTTCGGAGAAACTATATAGCCTTTATAAGCGAGTTGATATTAGGGACGACTATAAAGGCCGTTATATGGTCTTGGATATCTAAGATCGTGAGATTGTGTCGTGATAGTTTTATTCACTTGTCCCAGTAGTTAAATCAGCGATGCTATGCCCGTTGCCACTATGGAATGGCACAGCTGAAACCCCGGTGAGGGTGTGGGCTTGAGGTTGAATAATACTTCCACCGAGGATTGTAAGCTTGCTCAATGGTGATATGCAGATATCCACGAGCTCCGTGTACCCGGCATCCGTACACGACACTTAATTGCAATAATTGGGGCTATGACAAAGAGAAGTGCAATAAATGCGGGAATTGATTCTATTAAGCTCTTCGTTGAAAATAACCCCGGTTCGCCTTTCTTGGCGATGCAGTTGGTGCGTATGTCGATCTTCTTGCGTAACCTTTCACGGAATTCTGCGAATCGGCTCTCTCTGCGGGTCTCGAGATTGTATCGATCCGACCCGAGTCTCGGCGCATCAGGAAGGATGCGGGTTTACTTGTGGCGGCGGGCTTTGCCCGTGTCGTTGGCTCTTCTGATAAGTTCCTCCGTTGTATACTCTTTTCAGTATCCTCTGCTTTTTATTAACCTACCTGTCTGCGTTCAAAACCTGCGCTCGTTAATTGTCGTGGCGTGCTCGTGATACCTTAGATTGTTACATACTCTCTCAAATTATTTTGAATTAATATTTTCAATTTACAAGGTGAACCTTTGACTCTAAAAAGTTTTTTTATATGTAAAATAAATATTACAAAAAACCTAATATCATCAATTTTTTCAAAAACGCAAATCAAACGATAATACATAACATTTATATGTAAATTGAAAAAAGTATCTTCTACTTCACAATAGATAAAAAATATAGGTAGTGTAATTATCCATTTTGATTTGTTAAATTATATCAAAGAGTTAGATAATATAAAATAAAAATGGTAAACTAAAATTAACGGATATTTCAAATGAGTCTAGAGTTATGAGTATATACCAAAATGACATCTTATATGTACAAATTCAATATGCATATGTTAATGTTGTATGAAAAGCACCCAACTCAGATCGTTTAAAGTATTAGGTTATACGTATAATATTTCAGATGGCTAGACAAAGCCGCCATGGTGGACCGCTCAAGAAATCTTAGTGTGCAAGAGCAGGTGGACAGGAAACTGTTGTTTACCGTTTCAGAGGTGGAGGAAGTAAAATACATCTCAAAGATTGTGCCTTCGTTTCCAACTCTTTTTATATATAGTATAGTAGAGGCTGCTGGCACAACTTTATTTTTCAATCAAGCAAATGAAATTAATAAAGATTTCCCAGTTATAAGATTCTATATATTAAAAAATGTCACAAGTTACTGCGCCTCAATTTTGTGGAGTAATCATAGGGAAAAGTTGCTTAGATTGAAAATTTTAACTGGAATGTTATGTAGTGTTTTGTGCTCAATGATTGCTTGGAGGGTGGAGATTTATACGAAACAATCTCATGTGACAATTAGCATTTGGTGGCTAACTCCTCAATTCATTTTCTTGGGACTAATGGAAGGACTTCTCAAGGATGGAATTGAAGGTCTTTTCAAATATAGGGTTTCTGAATCGATGGGTGTGTCCGGGACAAATCTTGTTCAATTCATGATTGGCATTGGAAGATTCCTTAGCTTTCTATTTGTGCTAAAATTAGGCAGAAGACACAATGAGATTAATCGATTTGGACGGTATTACTATGGATTCTTAGGAGTCACAAATGTAGTTAATGCATCCATTTCCGGACCAATCTTGTACACTTTTCTTAAGGAGTTACCAATGGTAGTTTCACCAACACCTACCTCACCAAGCACACTAACGTCACCAACGCTCAAGCCACCGCCATCGCCATCTCCACCAAGTACACCAACATCATCAAAGTTCAAGCCACCGCCATTGCCATTGCCATCGCCATCTCCACCAAGCACACCATCGTCGGAAACTTTAAAGGGGAGATGCACGCCTGAAGAAGAAACAAAATGTCATTGTCCTTCCAGTGAAGAATGTGGAGAGTCTTGCAATGGATGGACTATACACGAAAACTATCCAGATTATAATGGACCTTCAGAAGGATGCAAAGCTACTGATGATTGTTTTCCTTTCTCGGATGGTAATACAAATCCACAATTGATTTTGGATTGCCCGCCATGGATTCCAGATTGGAATTGCATCTCGTCCATAGAGGAAAGTAGTACAAATTGTCCACCATGCATATGTGGTTGTGATTATAATAATGGTCCTCCAACTATTTGTAACCCATGGATTGTAATTGATGATTGTACAACCGACATGGGGGACAACATATATTATCGTTCTCAATAGAAATATTTCTGATGGTTGCATAGATAAGACGCATGAATTTTATTACAAATCATAAGTTTGTGACATAACCTTTTAAATTTATTCTTAGGTGTGTGTAAGCGGCGGATCTGATTTCGGAGTGGTGGTTCGAAATATACGTTAATTTTTTGTGATTAAAATATGAATACTTTAATGAATCTTGAGAAATTTTATAATCGACGTTTCACAGTAGCCCATGCTTTTAAAAAGTGAGTACAAATTATCGTAGGATCGATACTAAAAATTATACTCGCCGGTCTTTTTAATTGAGCTTTTTTATTTTAAATGTCTTTTTGACCGTAATTCTTTTCATTCAACATCTAATAAATATAAATTTGTTTTTTACATAAATCGTAGACATTCATTGGCCTTACGAAGATGTGAAAGCCTTTTTGAGTATGAAAAAAGCGAGGATCATCTGCCGCGTCCTACATATAATTAAACAAGCCGATTTGCGCAAATATTATTCCAGCTTCGTCTTGTCGGATAAATACAACTTCGATCATTACCAAATGCTTCTCTTCGTCAATATTTCATAAATTAGACAATTCCATGAAAATTAACAATGCATACACCTCTTATATTAACAAATTACTTTCCATAAAATTAAACAAATGAAAAAATTCCATGAATTTCAACTTGATTTTTTTAGTTTATATTTCAAGAATTTTTAAACAAAACTTAATTATAGAGAATCATATCATAAAAGAAAAAAATGAATTAAGAAACAAAAGGGGGGCAAAAATACCGGAAGAACACCAAAAATGCATTTTTTGATTAGTTAGCCCGTTAGGTTTGTTTTTGTTCCCCGATTTAATTTTCCCCCACTTTTATTAGCGATCGTAGGTCGTTATTTAGTTAGTGGATAAGGTGAGGTGATTCCATTAATGTGTTGTTATGCTTCTTATTGGTCAACTCGACTACAAGAGGGACGATGCATTGTAAAATTACCAAAATTAATAATAAGGAATTATTTTCCTCTCTTTCTTCTTCGCTTCTTGTCAGAGAACCCCGACTTTAATAGACCTTTGTGACTCTGTATGAACTTGCCAGTGCTTTCTTACTAATTTTCTCTCTTTTATTTCAGCGCTAATGAATTCTTTTAAGGTTTTTGTTCAACATATAAAAAATATTTTTTTTTCAAAGTGATGGTTAATTTGGGCAGAGTGAGTAATCTGAGTCCGCTCTGGTGTGTAACATACATATGCTTGTTTGTTGATACGTGTTTTTAAAAAGTTTCTCATTGAAAATGTGAGTATAAGCAGTCTTGGGGCTAGAATATTACAAAATGTAATTATTAATCTTTTTTATTGTTGTCAAATTATGCTGATACGTTGAATTTTGATTAAGTTTTCTAAGTACTTGACATTAATGTGCAAACTAGTCAATTTATGTTTAATTAATTAAATGAAAATATCCAACCAAGATTAATCTGGAATTAAAGAAATAGTATATCAAACCTAGTTCTAATAGACCCAAATCAAGCTAATGCATGAATATCGAAAATTTATCAAAATAATAATTAAATTAATTAAGATAAATTAATCAAATTAATTAAAAGTCGAACTTGTAAAGATGGGAAATCGAGTCCACAGGAATTAATCGAAGTAAAAAATAAGGGTTTACGTGAATTAACCTAAATTTGAACTTCAATCACGGTTCTCGAAAAAAGCCTCGTTAAATGTCAATTAAAATTGGGGCTCGAAAAACCCCGATTTGCTCGGTGAAATTGGCCATAAAGGACATTCGGAAGCCACGTGGCTTGAAATGAAAAATCTAGAAACCCGCAGGGGTTCAAAAATGAGAGAACTTTAGAAAGTTATGTGGTTCAAAATCAAGACCTACGGAAGTTATGTGGTTCAAAATCAGGTTCCATGCTTTCGTCAGGGGTCAATCTATAAAAATATTTTGACATAGAAAAGTCACGGAACCTTTTTTACCTTGAAATAAACTATTTTGATACTTGGACACCCAGTAATTCCTAAATTATCTGACAGGTCAGTCTTGCACCCAAAAATTCAACGGTCGAATTGTGATCACTTTTTGAAATCAGCGATCGAGGAAGCAAGCATTTGAAGCCCGTAAGGTATAAATACCCCTGATTGGCGAAAAATTCCATCCACCAAAATTCAATCAACAATGCATCCACGTTCCGCGTAAAAAACACACAAATCCTGCTAAAATAAAGAGAAAACCACCGAGATTTCTCTAAGTTAAATCTTGCTTTTAAGCATTATGAAAACACTCACGTGGTGGGTACGGAAAACACCTAGGAGGCCAAAACAAAGCGCTTTGAAATAAAGAATTGTGCTTATGGCTTGATAATTCTTGAGTTAAAGCAAAAATATGATGAGAATGCTTGAGCGTTTACCGAAACGGCGAATATTCGGGGAATAAGCTAAATAACCCCACGATTATTAAAAATCTAGCATGAGCAGCGCGAAAAATCTCGAAGTTGATTCATCGAATCCCGTATATAGGAACAGTAAGCGTTCGGTCGATATATATAATTTAGATTAGGCGAAATCTGTTCTTAAAACCCTTGAATAGTTGAACGATATCGTAATAAGTTGGAAAGGCTCAGTATCATACTTTGATCGTAAATACCTACGGCCAATAATTTGCTAAGGCCGTATAGTAAGGAAGGCTAAAAAGTAATGCTACTTGAGCCTTAAAAGCGGAATCCCAGTGAGGCCGAATCTCACAAGTCCCGCTAGGTACGTATCACTTAAAGTCCCATTTCTAGAGCTGTCTGTGCGATAAGACCGTTAATAGTACAAGCAAGCAATGACGCCAATGACAACCCATGCTCGCTCCGAACAAACTCGGCTTCAGTCTATCTCGAAATCAGTATCGTATCGAGCCTTGAAATCCATCAAAACCAAATAGTCCCACTTGAAAAGGTGAAGTATCTGGCAGGTGATAAATCCAAAAGTCAGCGATGAGGCTCAAAGAGAGTCCCATGGCTATGACTGCGCGATGAGTCACAATCAATGCCTTTGATCTGGCTAGCTAATTTCCCGACTCGAACCCGTATCAGTCACAGACCGGTCTACCGAGTCCGTGAGGGCCGGGCCAGCGTATCGACTCGCCAGAGCTCACATCGAGTCGAAGTCGAGCTCAAATCAAGTAAAATCGAAAGTGGAAAAATCAAGTTCAAGCTCGTACGAGCTCTGTCGAGACCACTATCAGAATCAAAATCAAATCAAACCCAATCGAAAACGGATCAGGTAGTCAAGAAAATTTAGCGATACCGTAAATCGTCATTGAATGCTTAGGGATTTATAGTTTGAATGAGTCGATCCTCTTCGAATTTGATAAAACCCATTCTGTTGAGGAATTTTCCTATAGTGAGTTTTATTTGAAACCCACTAAGATAAATAATAAAAATTCTTCTTTAATTAAAATTAAATGGCGTGCCCGATGGGATTGTCAGTACCGCCGTCATTTGTGACAGCCAGAGATGTTTGCAAGAGGACCTCCCAATCCTCTCGGCTAACGTCTTGCCAAAGCTCTAGAAGCGAGATCCAGTGATGAGCGGCCAGTGTGATGCCGCACGAGGGAACCTTACCGACAAATAGATGAGAGCTTCGGCGAGCAGGCAGCAGGAGAACTTCAACATTGTAGTTGCCCCGATACACACACAGACGAGGATATCTGATTAGGAGTTTGGCTGGAAACAGAGATAGCTACCTGAGGGATGATAGAAAACATCTTTGGATTGACACCAGATGACTCTGTCGCTCGAATATTAGAAAAAGATGGTATTAAAAGGGAATTTAAGAGCAAAAAGCATTTGAAGCGTCTAAAGCGAGGAGGTACCTATGACCTGAATGGGGGATGGGGACGATCCGTTTATCCCTCGCAGCGCGAGAATTAAATGCGAGGACAGCGTGGAACACATAGAAACTCCTATCATTTTTGGCGGATGGGATGATTCAGTACCGCAATTTGAGAGGAATCTCTTGCAGAGGCGATAAAAGGTCATGAAGTTCGGGGAGTCGCGCCGTATATACTACATAAAGCACTATGCTCCCGTCCCCAGACCGAAATTTGAAAATGCCTAAAAGGCTATCGGCCGCTGAGTTCCAAACACTTTGATGGGCTGGAAATACGAACAACATGTAGCTTCGCTTTGTTGAGGCGATGCAGCAAATCTTTGGGGCCCAGAAGAGGGGTTGAAATGGTCAAGCAGGTTAAGATTCTCTCAAAGAAAGGGAATCATTCGATTAATTATCTTGACTTGGAACTTGCTTCATAGACTTAAATCGGCCAGATGAAGAAATCCCCGAACTTAAAGTGCGAGGATAGACTACCGAGTCGTATTTTATCAGCGTGTGCATCATGGAATGCATTGAGACATAGATAAAATTGCATTGCGGGAATACTCGAGCGTTCGGTGACTAGTAACAAGGACAATGACATGGAACTCGATGTGCTGCCAATAAAGGGCATGTCACTGCCATGACTTCTTTTCCAGCAGAAATGATCTGATTCAAGGGCCATGAGAGCCTCGAGGCTTGAAAGAAGCCGCAGCGGTGACTTCTAAAACATGAGGATTCGCGCCCGAGGAACTAGAAGGTCGATCTTGGGAATTTCGACCTTGGAAGGAAAGAACGTCTCGCTCGGAGGAGATGCGAGAAGCCCGATATCCGCTTCCTTGATTTTGACATCAATCACGATGTTTGGCCAGGAGGTTGATGGCTCATAGAACTTCATAGTCAAAGGAGACTTAGGAGGCAAATAGAAACGCGAACCCGACACGCAATTGTATCGTAGGATACTAGGGCATCCCGTTGAAAAATACTTCATATTCAAGCGGCGATGGATCTCGCGAAAGGGGGTAATTGTTGGAAATTATGCGACTTATTCATAATAAAAATAAACAAATGCAGCAGATCGAATAAATGTAAAATAATGAATTACGTAAACATATAATATAATTCATACGTATGAATACGAGGAAGTACCAATCTGCGGATATGGTGGCAACCTTTTTTCTACTTAAATTTACTCGAGAAATCCTTGGCGCCTCAGAGTGAAATGCCTCCAGTTAGTCCCGTATCAAAAGCGGGTTTGATCGCGAGATTGGACTTGCTAGAATCTCTGAGCAATTAGACGAAATTTGAGTCAAAAATTGACTCAAACCAAGCCGAGGAGGGGCGGCCGAAATGATGTAGGGGAAGATGAAATATAGAAAAATTTTCTTGGGTTTTTCATTTAAATGCTTTTTCGCCCTTGCAGTCCCTGCTTGGTTTTTGGTCGAATAGCTTGACTCGTTTGATAAATAGCCTTCGTTAAAGTTAACTAACTTATTACTAAGCAGTAAATAAGCTTAACAAGTTACTAATAAGCTTCTCGTTAAACCGTCCGAATTGAAATAGCAATTTTAATTGATTCAGGTTTTATCAATTTGTATTTTTACATTATCAATGTAAAATTCTCGAGAGTGGGTATCGTTGATTCGTCAACTCCCAATTTAACAATCTCGATTTAATTCCATACATGGAATACCCTTTCAGCGTCCATTGTATATGTGTAACGCCTTACGGGCTCGATATATGATATAATTGACCATTATGATTATTATATCGGTTATCGTGGGATCTAGAAATACAGCGTAACCCACGATATTATCGTGAGTTCCATTTTAGTAATTTCTAATTACTATTTATTGAATATAGTTTGAAATAAATCTCGTTTAACTAAAACTAGTAAATGAATTGTTACAACGATTGTCGCGGCGAGCATAATTATAGAAATCAAAATACTACGATTTCGGCTCGATTACCTTGGGAGGAAGACAAAGTCTCTTCCGACCACAAAAACCGCGTCGTCCCATTGGCTGGTCAGAGATACCGAACTTTTCGGATGAAGCTTATTCCGGGGAAGGCATGGGCGGTATTCGGGCGATGAGGACCCGCGAAGGCGTACCCGCGTATGTGTTGAAGTCGATGAAGACTACGACTCTTTGTGAAGAACCCTGAGGAGAATTTGTGTGCCAGCTTGTGAATCTCAGGACATTCGCCGTCGCGTTATTTGATGAATACACCACGAAGATGGTGCTCGTAATAATAAACCGCTACATGTGTCGGGCTACGAGGCAGTACGGATAAGTAGAATCTCTTGGAGTAGATGGAGGATCGGTATGGCTGTCGTTCCACTCCATTGTTAAAGATGTTGGGCATCTCAACAGAAGACTTATAAGATCCGCAGCATTATAATTGAAGGAGGTTTTAACGAGGCGGGGACAGGAACTACAGGAGAAAAATGAAATGCACGCACTTAGTGATAGGGGAATTAAGCTACGTAGTTTAGCGTGATAGATACCGAGAATTATTGTATATGCGTCTTACTACCTTGGATGCAGTAGTAATGTTGTCCCTACAAAGCCACGGTGCTTGAAGTATTGCAAAGGCGGAATGGAGAAAGCGATGGCCGGCGGATGAGAATCCATTGCAATCAAAGAATCAGCACAGCATGCGAAATACTATAAGAGGATGAAGCCAACCCAGCGAAAAAGAAGAATTCGAAAGCGCCCCGGGCGACTTCCTACTCAAGCGACTATCTCGACATTACAAGAGCGAGAGGAGAGACTGGCTCAAGCACTTTCGAAGGCGATCACGCGCCCCTACCGTTTTAGCCTCAGGTGGCGTCGCCCCGCCCAAAGGTTTTTGTGGTACGAAAAGGACCCCCGAATGAGAACACTTCTGGAACGCTGGGTCGAAGCCTCGACCTCTGCGGTATGATCCCGTCAAAGACAAAGCCATGGGACAACTACCACATGAAGTTCTTGCGACAGTAAAAACACACGCGGGTTGAGCGATCTGGGTATAAAGGCCTGGTCGGTCGAGAACTTCGACCAAGGGGTTGGAATACACACGAAAACCACTTAAGCCCCATTGTCCTAATCAAGAGGGTGACAAACCAACACATAGCGGAGGAGGTTAATGAAAGGGCTCCTACAAATCAAATACGTGAGAAGCGGCACTCCCGATATTCTTGGGTTGGGGGCCGTCTCAAGCCCCCAGATAATCAAGAGGAAGTCGGTCTTCTATTGTTGGGGAACAAATGTGATTAAGAGGAAATCGGTCTTCGACAATTGGGAAAACCCAATCTGTGAGAACTTCATGGAGGAATCACCAGAAGGAGGGGAAAGCTCTGCCTCTTCAACATAGAGGAACAAGATGAGGATGCATTCAAAAGGGACCACGCTGTAGTCAAGGAAGACACATCCTTGGTAATGAAGGGATTCATCAATTTTTCTTGAATTCCATGTGTCTCGTGTACTTTAGAGACTTGTTTCTCTGTTGTTAGTGGAAACAATGAAAACCTCAGCGGCTTTGAAACAATGAAAACCTCAACGGCTTTGACTTCATATTCTTTATGTGATGTTGGACGACTTCTACAAGCATCCAGCCTTTAACAGCTTATTGTAGGTCATTAGCCAGGTATATATATAGTGGGTGCAGGTATTTCATAGCTTTTACTAAATCATATAAGATTTAGGAATTTTAGCGACTTATTCTTTCTGCGATTTGTGTTTTGGAAGATGATGAGCGAATATTGAAATATTTAAGTAATTAAACATTCGAAGGTCGTATAGATGGTAGTGTTATAGATATAATAGTAGTATGATTGAGGGTAGAGATATGGCCAGGGAATTATGATGTGAATATCAATGATCAGGCTATATTCCCAATCTTAGTAAACTTGAATATCATGATAAGATGATGACTTGAATATTAAAATATTTGTAATTAAACGTTGAAAGGTCGTATAGATGGTAGTGTTATAGATATAATAAAGTATACGATTGAGGTAGAGATATGACAGAAATTATGATGGCGAATAATATCGGCGATCAGCGATATTCAATCTTAGTAAAACTTTGAATGTCATGATAAGATTATAAAGATCAATAGTATGATATGAGGTTGATGATGATGACTATTACTAATGAAGATGTTATCTTCCAGCTGAATTAAAAAGGGATGTCATGATATGAACTAAAATATAAAAAATATGTTATGAGGTGTCTCATGATGACAAATGTTAGTAATTGTTGGTAGTCAAAATTTGCCAGAATGTTGCTTAAATATATTTATTAATTTATTTCTACTATAATGAAATTTAGTTAAATCATGAAGAATGGATCAGCCCATGATGATCAAGAAGTGTGGGTCCGCGTAAAAAGCTAAAGACATGTTAAACAAGCCATCAAATATGCTTTGAAGGCCTGAATGGAATAAGAAAGGCTCAGGCTAGCAAGAATACCCTAGCTTTCCAGGCGCAGGAAGCCATAAGATTCGCGCACACCAACAATGGGGAAGCTTCTCGATTCAAATAAGAATCTTGTCATATTAAATGCCCATATTTGATATTTATGAAATATATGTCATCTTGCGTTTAATCATGATCGTTTAAAAATTTACTTTTTCATAATAGTTGATTAACTTTATAATTAATATCTTTTCTGATTTGATATGATTTTTAGAACTTTAGTAGCGAAACTTCTGATCTCGATATATAAGTTTTCGCGATCACTTAATTAATCGTTTTATCTAGCAATGATTATTTATTTTTGAAGCGGAAGAAATAATATTTAATTCGAAAGGGAAGGAAATCAGCCATTTGAAATACCAAATAAAGGCATTATAGTTGCCCGTATATAGCCAACAAGGTGACAAAATATTATTGGCGAGCATTGGCCAAATAAATATAAATGAAAGGAAAGTGAGACGAGTAAATGACACGTTTAATGCAGATGGAACCTAGAGCCATACAGCCAGCACTTAACTTTAGATGCTTGAAAGTAAATGCATTCGTGATCAAATTTCATCGACGATCAGCGTTGTTAATTTCTAGGTGAGCGTCTAAAGGCTAATTTTTTCTATAGCAGAGAATAGAGCAATCCGACAACCAACTAATTCTCGCAAATTCTATGGTTTTTACCACATAGAAACCTCTTTAATCCCAGCCTTAGTGAACCTTGATAATATATAGTTATAAATACACTAATAATCTAAAACTTGCATCCAGTTCTAAATATTCACATAAATATTCAAACTGAAAAAATCACTTTGATTCATGATGAAACAAAGCCCTAACTGCCGAGATCCTCTCTTGAGGATCGAGCACTTTAAACCGCTATAATTATACGAGATCTTTGCCCAATTGAGGTTCAAGAAGCATAAGCCCAATTCTTGTTAAAATCATGGCATCGACAAAAAGTCCTAGAAGCGATATTAAATTACTTTAACTTTTAGTATCAAAAAGTCACACAGGAGCCATATTCGTACCTCGATTTTTTTAGAATCGAGCACAATCCCGAACTCATACAAAATCGAGTCGAGATCAAATCCGTAAGCCCACCATTTATATTTTATATCTTGGGTAGTAAATTGTATATGTTAGCATGCGTTTGGAGAACTACAGTTTGATTTACAGAAATATAACATTGGCTTAATCTGAAATGTGTAATTAATTTCTTGGCTTACGGGTTTAACCTTAGTAATGCTTTGATGTACAAGATATAGAGCGTTCGGGATAAGCTTGCTCGATATATTACGAGTCTTTGAAGCTAAAAGTGTCACTGCTTTCGTAGACCGTCCCAGGCATGTGGCATGTCTAGGAGAAAAGCACCCGACCGTCAGTATCAAGATCGACATAAAATCACGAAGATTGCTAAGTGTCGCGTCTAAATTACATACTTTCCTGCGGTGATTCTAAATTTCACTAGCATAGGCCAATCGCGTGAGTTGCGGAGTCGACTACCTCGATTAGAAATGCGTTGTCGAGAAACGCCTACGTAAGGGGCTGCGTTCTGACATGATGATGGTTTGGGGCTGACTGCGGAGAGAACAGTCAGGCACATACATCACGGATGATAGAAGCTATCCAGGTAACACTATCTGACGTTAAAAGATGAGTCACTTGTTTAAAAGGGAGAAGATATGTAACCAAAATAGAATAAGCATGTTAAGTAACAAAAATACAACCGGTGGTATATTTAAATCAGCCTTAGGAAGAGGAACTTAAGCCTCGATTCTGAGGATCGTCGCCTATTTGAGCGACGCGATTAGCATGTGTAAACAAGCGTACCTTAGGACCACCGGTATATCTTACATGGGAATATGCCAAAAACCTTGAAACTACTAACAACTAGAGAACGTAAGAAATGGGTATCTATATGTAAAAAAATATGATGGAGTACGGCATATGATTATGAAGCTCGAGTTGGAAATAAAAAGAATGCTAAGAGGTGCCCAAGGAGATAATGAGGCCACCATACATTATGTCAAAATAGAAATATTTTCCGTCCATAGAAATGGCTCAAAGCTTGGCGAGTAAAAGAAAGCGACTACCGTTGGGTAGAAGAGCTGCAGGGCTAAAGAATATGATTCCCACTAGACCCCAATGTATTCGGGCTTGTTGATGACTTGATAAAAGAGTAGGCTCGTTGTGCTCACACGAGTTTAAATAGATCAAGCGGTAAGAAAATAGATCTGGCTATTACCAAATATAAAGCCAAGATTTGGGTAGTCCCCTCAAAAATACTTAGTCTTCAAAAGACCAAAGGATGGAGCTAAGCGCGAGGTATATCCGCCCAGCGATAGAAAGGATGTTACAAATCTAATGCTTAGTGGCACATGGGGACTATGAAGCAGAAGCTAAGATCTGACTCTCCAGCAACCAGCTTCTAATAATGAAGATGTTAGTGCATGAAAATTGGTCGAAGTCGCAGCGATGTTACAATTTGTCTACAACGGTTAGCGGCCAGCAACGTGAGGGCGATAGCAATTTTGAAGAAGATATTGTTTTTCACTTTTATGAGAGAAAATCTCGTGAGATATATGATTTGATTGATGGAAAAGGATTTACATGGGCTTGTCAGTAGGAAGATTCACACGTCTATAATAAAGAAGAAGGAAAGAAGGGGCCAAGATGCATTGAATATTTTTTACAAGATGGGGGGTTTGTTTATGAAAGTTATTTTTTGTACTACGCTATATAAAGGCCTCGGCTTGCCCAGGCAAACTACCGCTGAGAAAGCAGAGAAAGGAGTGCGTTATGCTGTGAGGCAAAAGGAGAGCTTTAAGTATTTATTTTTATTTTGTAAAAATTTGAATGTGCAGTGTTACATAAACTCCTTTAGATTGTCTGTTGTTGTTAAAACCCTATTCTGATAGTCTACTTGTTTAGTGATTACCCTTTGTATTTCCACAGCATCACCCAGGGATAGTAGTGTGTAGTAAGAAAACAGTGTATGATGAACTCGGGGCACAGACTTCCATTACATAGAGATAGGAGTAGAGATGGGCGAAGACTAATGGGGTGAATTACATTATAAGTTCTTTATTTGTAATTCTCGTATCATGAGTAGAATCCTTGATGACGCCCCCGGACTAGGTACTCGACTAGCGTGGCTGGGTTACGAGTTGTGTATTTTTTACTTTTTAACCACCGAACTTTTTATTTTTGTTACGCTTGGAGTGGGTGTCGATCGTAGTGTTGATAAGCGGTGTCTTGACAAGTAAGGCAGAATATACTTTCAATTGGTATCGGGCACTCGCATCTGAGTGAGATCGGTGTAATCTCTTATGCTAATGGAAGGTTTTTTAGGGAAGGAGGCTCTACTTATTTCGACCACGTGCTTGATGGAGACCAACTATGCCCCTCTTTGGAAGGCTAGGATAATTTGCGTTCCTTAAGTCTAATAGACCTTGAAGACGTATTAGAAAGATGCGTGCTAGGTGGACGGCGTGTCACCAACGAGTGAAATGGCTGACAGTAGAGGAAGAATAGGAACTTTCTTTATGAAATGACAAGGTCATGAATCTTATCTTTTAGTGTTCTTGATCTTAATGTGTTTTAAAATTTAATCCTTATGTGCTTTTCATGGCTAGCCGGATACTTTACCCCAAATTACATATGAGAACCTTGAAATGCAATGTCGAGACTCAGCGATTAACAGCGAGATTTGAAGCTCCTCTAGAATGGAGGAAGATGAATCTATAGCCATGCAGTAAAGCCTTGAACAATATGGCTAATGAGTCTTTTTATTTAGAACTTATGTGAGCAATGAAAATTTGGTAGAAAAGGAGTGCTTTAAATACGTTGCCCAAAGAGTTTGCACCCGTAAGGTAGCGGTATTGAAGAAGCTCGAGTTTTACTCACAGTGAGCCTAGATGAACTAATTGTAATTTGGTACATTCGAGATGTCCTTTACTTGAAAGTAGAAAGCCTAGTAAGAAGAAAGGAGTTACCTTAAAAGCTTAGGTAATGGCAGATGTCGTTGATGAAGAATTAGGAAAAACCATAAATATGCTTGAGAGGAACTTCAACAAAACCCTCAGCGAATTTAACAAGAAACCGTTTAATGGGAGTGTTAGTCATTACGGTACTAATAAAGACAACCAAGCAGATGGAAGAAGCCGGTGAAGCGAGAGGGTAACTATAGTGCGAGGTTAGTCGAGATAAACTAAGCGGTATTCAATGCGAGAGAGAATGTGAAGGCTTTGGACATATTCGGCTGAGTGTCACAACTATCTCACGAAATGATCAAAAGAATTGTTCCTACGGCCTTGAGTGGCGATGAGTCGGGAAGACGAGACCAAAGATGATCGAGTTAACAGCTTTGTGGCTTTCTTTGGAATGCTTTCGGCCAAGCTGATTGCCCGACATTGTGGATGACAAACGCAGTGAGGAGGCCGAGGAAGATATGTTGATTGATGAAGAGGTGCTGAGGAAAAATACAAACTCTTCTACACCAAATGGATGCAGTTGACAGTGGTTTATACTAAAGTAGATGCTGAAAGGAACAAATTGAAGATTGAAAATGAGAAACTAAGAAAATTAGGAGAGGATCAAGATCAAGAGATTCATTAGTTGAGAGCTCAAATTAATGAACTAAACAAGAGACTAAAAATGATGAATTCAAGCACAAATATTCCAGAGGAGATTCTTAGAGTTAGTAAAGATGCTGGTGATAGTATGGGAATAGGTTTCGACAAAGGGAAACTGTTCAAGCCGAAAGAAGATACCAAATTTGTCCAGGAAGGTTGGTAATACACCACGTCAAAAAAGAGCTGATATTTGGTCAAGCGAAGGAGGAAGCGAAACTATGTATTGTCATTATTGGCAGAAGAGGTGTTTGCTCGTATTGTTTACAAACCATATATATAGACCACGAGGAAAGCAATGCTTAAACCTCGCAAAAATTAGTGGAATCAAAAGGTGAATCACATTAGTCAAGTTGCTTACGGAGTTTTTTGAAAACATCGGCCGAATCAAGTTGGTATTACTTTGATAGTGGTTATTGAGACACATGTGAGGAAAAGAAAGGCTTATCTAAATCCATATTTACTTGAGTTAAAGGTGATAAGTATCACTTTTTTTTTTTATTGATATAAACTGAAAAGAAAAAATTATCGGCAGGAAAGTTGAATATTGATGTTTTACCGCATTTAAGCGATGATGTTCTTTCTTGGTTGAATGGTTAGCGCAAATCTTATCAAAATAAATTGATTATGTGATCTTTGGCGTAGTGTTCTTTTACGAGGAGAAGTGCGCTTGATCGATGACTCGCAGCGAAAAGGCGGTTATCGGGGAGCAGTCAGCGACAACCCCTGGTGCTACGTGGCGGAACTCCATGAAGCCTGTCTAGTAGGGAAAAGTGAGGATCTTTGAATTATAGCGTAAGAGATTAAGGTCGTACTAATTGAAATATTCGGCCAAATTATTTCGAAGAAGATGTTCGAGGAATACGGCGTTTGATATTTAAAGACGAGCATGTCGGTGTCGGGTTGGAAAAGCAGACCTTGAGAGTTGCCGCGGGCGTAACGAGGTGGTCGCGGCGGCCTCTTGGGATTGATGCTGGCGTCTGCGTCGATGGGACCTATATGCAAGTTGAAAGCATGGGGCAAAAGTGCGTGCATGGAGGGAACAGCATGTTCTTAGAGAGAAAAATCTAACCGTGTTAAGTGGTTAAGAAGCTAATTCTCAAGTTCAAAAATGAGGAAAGGGCTTGGCTTGTGTTGTTCGACGCCATCTTAAATGACCCGAGGCGTCATGGCGTCGGCGAGGCGTCGGGAAGCGCCCGAAGCCCCTCTTTCGCAGCAGCTAAATTAATTACGGCGCCCGCGCATTTGCGACGCCTTAAAATACTTGGCGTTTTTGTTCGAGACTTTGCCGATGCACAGCGCGGCGTATGGTATTATCTTTTTATTATTTTTTATTTTTTTTTAAGCAGAAGCCTTGGCAGATGCACTTATCTTTAATTCATTTTTTTATTTATTTCAAAACCCGACACCGCCCGGTCTTTATATCTTTTATTTATTTTATACGATGCAGCCGACACGCATCATATCAAAACCCGGCCTTGACACACGGATAAACAAAATTTGAAAACCGGCCGGCGGGAGCGTTATCTCTGCAAATGACTTTACGGTAAATTTAAAAAAAATTATCAGGCGCAGGTTACGATATTGCAAAAACAGTACGCAAACTCTACTACCAAAGCAGGCTGGCAATCTGAACATAACAACTACACAAGCATTAAACATTAACACAAACATAAACATTAGCACATAAACATAGCATTAACCACCAATACAAACATAACGACAGCATTAAAATTAAATTTATTCAAAATAAAAAGTACGCTTTGAATTACCTTTTTGAATTTCCTTATATTAAACATAAAAAATAAAATTAGAACAAATTGCCAGCAAGCGAAAGCAATTAGACAATAGCCAATAAAAAAGCGGAAGGAATATATATTATGAGACAATAATAATAATTACCTCTTTGAATTTTTTACAAAAATTAAACAAAATAAAGAGTTAAATATAATAATAGATTAAACATAAAATAAAATTAGAGATAAATTACAATAAAAACTAAATAGATTAAACAATAATAACATAAAACAAACTTTATATTATTAAATAAAAATTATAACAAAATAATAATAATGAAAAAAGGAAATACATATTATGATAATAATTACTCTTTGAATTAAACAAAATTAAATTATTAGGAGTTTATAAATGTATTAAAAAGTATAAAGAAATGTGATTAAAGTGTTTATATATATATAAAAATACGATGACGTGGAACCGTCACCAGCCGAAACATTGAAAATGAAATATTTGAATTTCCCGAATTTTAGAAGTTATCGAGGCTTTGATATTTTAAAACCCGGCCTTGACTTAGACATATTGCGCAAAAATGTAATTGCATCGCTTGGCAAACAACCGTCATCGGCCAATAACTGTATGCGTCGGTAAAAAAAACATGCAAATTTTGCGGCTATCATGACACGGTCATTACAAAAACAAAATATCCAAATACAACAATGGAACACACAAAAATCACAGCAAAACTACTACGTTTTTCGTAGCCAATCACAAAACTTGTTAGTGATTACATGAAAAACGAAAAATAAAAATATTGGACTCACAATTGCTTTAGAGGTAAATGGGTGTGTGTTTAATATGGCCTTCTACAATTAAATGCAAATGGATTATCCGGGTGAAGTCGGCATGTCTGACTGTCATTTATCGTTGGTAATCGAGATCATCCTCGCCGTCTTGTGAAATAGAAAATCCGCTGTGGGCGATGTCTGACATTTGATGGATAAAATGAACAGCAGGAGGTTGTTTCTTCTTGAGAATATCTTGAGTATTTAAGCCGACACATCGACATTGTCGCGTATCTTGAGTTTTTAAAGATATTTTTGTGTTGATTGAACCGTTCATTTCAGCGGATGCACGCAAAAATCGATTCTTTAATGTCGGAAACTAATAGCAACTTGAAGAATCTGACTTTGCTTGTATGTGGCTTACGGCCGATTCCCAAATCTTATGACCCATAATAATCAACGTGGTCATCGTCTTACGTAGAGGAATCTTTGACACAAAATCCGCTATTATACGTACCTCTTTGTTACTGTCGCTTTTTGTCTAATATCGAAGTAGTAGTATTGGCGTAATAAGCTGCAGTTTAATTTACGAAACGGCGGACCAACTGCGAGGTAATCTGGGAGGTGCCCGTATCGTGATTTATCTGTTCTGCGATCGGCTTCAGTGATTCTTCAAAGAAAATCATGGTACATCCTACTGAGCATGAGATTGCTTTTTTAGTTAACTTCATATAATTATATACTAATTCATTCGTTTTGAGCGATTAAATATACATTCTTGAAGATATTACGTACTACGAGGCGTGTTGCACGAATATACACATGGAAGCGATGTTATATTATTTGCGTTCAATATATGTCGATGTTTAAAGCTCAATTCTTTACTTGCAGGTAGCAAAACAACTTGGAAAAATAATTGAATGCTTACGGTTCGTTTGGTACATAAAGTGCTTTCCTTGGCGGGGCGATTTAAGTCGAGTTTGATTCCTTCCTCGAAGTAAATTGAACAAAGTTTGAAACCTCTTTTGACGAAATACGCCTCGACATTGACCATGACAACGTACCGTTTGTCTTTACCATTTTTCTTGATCCCCAAAATATCTACAAATGTTTATAAGATTAGTTAAATAATAAAACATATAAACCAATATTAAACATATATTTATATAAAGTCAAATACTCGCGACTTGAAAAGGTACATCCATCTATCTTTACTTAGCGGGACACTAGATTCGATCTTTGATAAAGAGCGGAAAATGTATTGCTAGGTGCTCATCGCATCAAAGATAATTTGGGTGGGAATATGCGTCTCCGTCTTACAAATTATCTCGATAAGAGTTTTTCTTTGAAATATTGCGGTTTCCATGTCGATCGGGTAGGACATGAGTCTTTACAAAAAGTAATTTATCACACAATAATATGTATATCGTGATGACTTTTAGATACATTAAAGTTTATATTTAAATGCCTTGTCGCGATGTTTTGACGTATCCATCGGGTAATTTCAAAGCGACCCGACCATTTCTGAACTCTTTACTGTTGTGATATGTAGTAATATCACGAGCTATTGGTTTCACTCTGCTTCCCTCCTACGTCTGCGTATGTAGTTGTGGTGTTCGTATACAATGTGTCTCGAGTTAATCGCTTTACCCGTTAAATTGTCTTTTGTTTTCACGAGCATCCACCTACAATGTATTCGTTTCCACTATTGTTCTTCTCCCCATGTGCATGAAGTCGATGTTGTGTGCGATTTTTGTTTGTGACCCGATAACTCGGAAATCCTAGAATACCCTTTCTTAGCACTTCTTAGTTGTGCTCAACGATTATACCGGACTCGCGTGTGTTCGGCATGCATGCGGCCAAACGCAGTACGAGGATCGACATAAATCTGAGATTATATACCTCGGTTCCATTAAGTCGCTCTTGTTGCATAGTCGAGGACAAGTTGGGTCACGACATAGGCATTTGTTGGGATCCTAAACTTCGATGTTGGTAGGAACAAAAGAGGCGTGTGATGAAAACGAAAAAATTTCCGACCGCTCGTAGTCAGCTTTTGTGTTCTCTCATTTGTCTGGACAAAAGTAATCTACAAAATTGTGTTCCTTGTACTTGGTCACAAGCGCAATTGAGAGTCGTTAAATCCGAACAATTTAGAGTCGCTGACTTAGTGGGCATTTCGGTTTAAAATACAATTCGTTTAAGTCCAAAAATGTAAATTCACGATTAAAGTTTCAAATCAGCAGGTTTAAATTTGCTTAATCAAATTTATTCGAAGCGACAGGCCCATATATATATACACAGGCACTTCTGAAATAAAGTAAATGAAATTCTGGCGGAATGACAAATGCTGTCTGGGCCACAAAATGACAACGGTCGACAAGGAGGGCTGCAGGATTTCAAGGGAAAAAATACAAACACAAATGAAATGCATGATACGGGTGTAAGCCACATGGGAAACTAAATTGAAACTTTCTTTCTGAGGGTGAGCTTACCATGCGGAAGGAATGAGTCGATCCAGCCAATATAGTCAATAAATATATGTCAGGAGGGTCATGACATGATTACGCATGAGAAATCTGGAGACCGCATAATACATGAAGATATATAATAGAGTTCGTGGCTTCAATTTGAGAAAGAAATGTGGGCTACAAACTTGACTGAAAGCTTCTAGTCATTGAACCTCATCTACCGTAATACTTTGATATGCCCAAACTTTCTAAATAGCGTATACGTCAGTCTACCGGGGTGAATTGTCAGCCAATCACGCGGCTTTCTCGGCCCATACACACAAGTACTTACTACCCAAAGTATGGCTGCTTGCTTGCGGAGGAGGAGGTAGCAAGGCGCTCTAGAGAGGAGAGAGGAGAGGGG
>JADFUC010000664.1:0-53640 GCA_019722365.1 Lithospermum erythrorhizon
ACTTGCAAGTTTAAATCAACAATATCAATTCAAGCAAATTGAAATTGATGAATAACTTGAGGTTATTTTGATAGTGACTCGTTAGTATTTTAATTGACATGTTGTTAATTAAAATAGAACAACTCACTAGTGACTCATTATTTGATTAGAAGCACCCATCTAATTAAGTTAACGTCCGCATTGACGTGTCCGCCACCCGGTGAAATCTTACTGCTGCATTTCACGGCACCACCGCTGTCGGCTATGGGTGGCCGGAGGCCGGTCGCTTGTCCCATGAAGTTCGGTCAGTCTCCGCTTTAAAAATCCTAATGTATTTTGTATGTAATTATTTTTGGTTTTTAAAATTATTGGTACTATTAATTTTGTTTTAAATGTTAAATCATAAATTTTATCATTAAGATAATTGAATATATATTCTTTAATGACATTAAATTTGATTTCTATTTCCTTTCATGATTATTTTCTATTAATTGATAATTATTGAAAATATCATTTCATTATAACTTTTCAAATTTTGAATTTTGGAGTTAATTACTTGGAAGTACTATTCATTATTTAAGTGGCTTAATATTTTAATAATTATCATTAATCATGTGTGAATATATTTAAATTGAAAATTTACATTAATTGATAATTAATTATAAAATAATAGGTAATTAATTAGTCAATTATGAACACATTTAATTTCATTTCATTTAAATATATATGACATTAAGTGATTTATTTGTTTTGATCTTTTGCCTATATATATTGTTACGGAAACGGAGGTGCGACAATTCTCTAATCGGAATATTGAAGATCTGTGATTTGGAGCCGATATAGAACACACAAAACACCAGTTGTCAGACCAGCCAATGGCCGTAGAGGATGAACTGGTAATCTTCAAAGGAGTGAAACGACTCCATTAGAAATGGACAAATTGGATCAAGAACTCCCAATCTGCATTGGGTCGCTTCGACAACCCTCAATCCCACATCGAGAGACTCCCTTTAGCTTTCTGGTGTATGGATCGATGCTACTGCCGTGGAGATTCATCTAGACACGGCTTGGGTGATGTATTGCGACGAAGTTAGCTAATGATCAAGGGTCAGGCTCAATCCGACCTGGCTGAAGAGAAAAGTGGTCATGTCGATAGGATCCCCAGTACGCGAGAAGTGCCTATTACAACAAAAGGGTCCGGCCGCATAATTTAGTGGAAGATCCGTTTTATGAAAATACATGCATCCGCTCACGGGAATGGAAAGCCGGGAAGTCGCTCTAGAGGCCCTTACATTATCTCGGGAGGATCATGGGACCACCACGCATGAATTGGAAACCCTTGAAAAGAGTCAGGTACCACGGTCATGGAACGCATGCCACCTGAGGAAATACTATGTGTAAGCCTGTTTTTGTTATTTGGAATAACAAGACTTGATTTTTTTTAAAGTTATCTATGCACCTGCACTTTATAACGGGATAGAGTATCAACTATGCATGACTAGGGGTGGAAACGAACCGAATCGAATCGAATTCGAACGAATAGAACCGGATATTTAATTTTTCAACTATATTTGTATTCGATTCCGGGATTCAATGGAATAATAGTTAAATTCGTATTCTCGCTCACAAACATTATACCATATTCGGATTTGGATTCGCATTCATATAATTATTCGACTCAATATTCTACCTCGAATATTTGATTCGAGTTTGGCATTTGGATTCAAATTTGTCTGTTTAGAAAAGTAAATAAGAATCTTAAAATTATAAAATTCAATTCACACAAAAAAATGTATAATGAAATTGAAAATAAAATTATAAATACAATTCAAATATTATAATGAATTAAGATATAATCATCTACCCCAACAAAATGAAGCCTTTAACCAATGGTTCAAAGGCCAAAGAACTTTAAGAAGACTTTTATTTTAACCTTTTTGAGTCATTTAGATGTGCGAGAGAACTGATTTGAGCGATCTGTAACACACAAGACATTGCTAATTCTTTCATGTCCTTGAGACATCAGCGAGGCAAGAGGAGTGATTGTGTGGTGTAGTATGGGTGGGGGTGGGATGAATGGTTTATGAATTTAGGGTTAATGATTAATGATTTGAACATTTGGGTTTATTGCTGCTTATATATTAATCTATTGCCTTTAATTTTCGTTCATTTTTAATTCCCTGCCTTTCTATGTCAATATTTCATTTTAGTTGATGATTATATTAACTGGTAGGTCAATAATTTTGAAAATATTTTTAAATACCAATCTACTAATTTAAATTTGACTTAAAAACGAAAACGTTAATTAAATTGAGTTACAAATAATAATATTTCCTAGTGTTTAATCAATAATTGATTCTTAATTATAGTATTTAAGCAATATTTTACTAATTAATTAGTACTCTACACTAGTTGATGGTCAAATATTGACATGAATAAATGTATAAACAATAAAAATAAATTTCAATATTAGCAAAGTAACGATATAATAAACTTAAAGATGAATACACTAATATAACTAGATAGTACTAATGTGTGAAGTAGTAATTATATTATCATTGATAAATTATCCTAATTATACCTGTTTCATTTCTAAAAACAATCATGATACGTATTAAGTAATGAATAGCTTTTATCAAACCCTTAAAGACTTTAAACTTATAACTTATTTACTGTAATAACCCGTTATTTAAAAAAAAAAAAAATTTAAATTTTCGGTCGGCGGTGGGACCCGGGGATATTTTAAATAATCTCGATGATAATATTATTTCGTAAAATTTTTTAGCCGAATTACATTTATAATTTAGTAGTTTTTGCCATGGAATATTTTATCTTTGGAACGGGGTTCAGGAGATTTAAGCACGATAAGCGGAGAAATTAATCGAAACCGAACGGACTCGAGTTTTAAATATCTAGTCATGCTTATCTTCCACATCATCATTATCAAACACTTCATCATCATCTTTTTCTATGCTTTGGCCGTAATGATCACCCTCTCCCTTAAAAAATTTCTATTTTCCATTTCTCTCTCTTCGATTGTCGCCAAACTCAAGATCGGTTAAAATATTGTTCTCCCATCATTCTCTTTCATGTTAAGGTAAGAAATTTCAAGTCATTCGAGATATTTCTTGGGTTTTACATAGTTGACTTTTATTGACTTTTCCATATTGAATTTTATGATAAATCTTAGTTAAGGTGGGTTCTGGTGGACGATTTGAGTGATGAATTCGTGATTTAGAGATCGCTTGAGGATCGCATATTTAGTTGACTTTAGGTTTCTTTCGCTGACTTTTTATGTGGAGTTATTTTTATAAGACTTTAAAATGTGTAGGAGGTTATATTGGGACCTTATTATAGTTATGATGTTAAATTGGTGGGATTTAAAATTGATTAAAAGCATATGTTGAAAAGTAAAATCTTAAGTTGATATAATTGATACTGGAGTATAGATTGTTAATTATGGACTTGATGATTAGTTAATAACTTATAAGTCGATTTGTACTTGTTGGATAAGATGGAATTTACTGGAATCGACACAGGTCCGGCCGGGATTATAATTCGATAGTTTATCCACATGCTAGACTGCTTAGAGATAGTTCCCCTAAGAGTTGGTTATGTATCTTCTAGAATGCATAGTAGTAGGTCTTGAGTATACTTTCGGGTGTTGTTTAGGCGCCGATCGTGAAAAGGGCAAGCATTCTTGATTTTTTTTCAAGGCTCATGTAGCTAAATAGAAAGTAGTACTTATCTCACGGGTGTTACTTACGCATTTACTTTAAATTATGTGAACATGTTATTGTGGATATGATTATGGAGAATGATATACATGTTATTAAGGATATGATTATGTGAGAATGATATACATGTCATTGTGTTATGATTACGTGAGAATGATATACATGTAATTGCTATATGATTATATTCTCAGGTATCAAGATTGCTTCGAGGTAAGTACAGCTTGAACTCCCAACTTATATTTCTCGGATTGGCCTTGTCGGCACTTACATTTCGTGGCCTGTTGGCGATTGTGTTTGACTTACTTTATCAGGAGATGTTTTAGCCGTGGTAGCTTGGATATTGTTCGGGAGCAGTAAATGGGTTATCAGAGTGACGGTTGGGAGTTATTCCATGACTCGAGGCACTTGAGTATCGTGGGGGTGAACCTATAGTTGGGATTACTAGGGATTACGTGATCTCCTTCCTTGCGTGATATGTGACACTATTGGCCCTATACTATTGTATAGCGTGGTGGTTTGGCCTTATACTTCGC
Source organism: Lithospermum erythrorhizon (assembly GCA_019722365.1). Lineage (NCBI taxonomy): Eukaryota > Viridiplantae > Streptophyta > Magnoliopsida > Boraginales > Boraginaceae > Lithospermum > Lithospermum erythrorhizon. Next base: position 4,250 of record JADFUC010000664.1, read on the forward strand.
ATAAGAGCGTATTTACTCTCTTTTGATCGCTTGTTGTGCATTGTCGGCGTGGCCCTATACTACGGTATATGTATGGTTTGGCCTTTATACTTAGTGTATAAGCGGTGTGCCTTATACTTAGTGTATAAGTGCGTGTGCCTTATACCGAGTGTATATGTGTGTGCCTTATACTAAGCGCGTGCCTTATACGTGTGTATAAGGCGCGTGCCTTGTACTTAGTGTCTCGAGTGCGGTTTTGGCCTTATATCAGAGTATAAGTGCAGGTGATTATCGATTAGTCCATTCCGCAGTGTAGACGGATTGAGCATACAGCATTGTAGGTTGGATATATATCGGTGGGCGAGAGATAGGAGGTTTGATTTACTGGTAGCTTAGTCGTTGTCAGTCTCTTGATGTCTTTCTAGAACTGTGTGTTTACTGAAATCTCTATTATATCTCTGTGTATTATGTATGAGATTTTCCTTGAGATTTTGATGTGTGACCTGATTAGATAGTCCTGGATATATGTATATTTTATTCATGTGTGGCTATCATTATATTTAATCGGCCCTGCTCCATACGGTAAGTTCACCCCGTGTTGTTTCACTAAGCTTCGCTGGTTACACCTCTTTTCGCATTTCATTTGTGCCAGTTGACAGCGGGGAAGTTGAGCCAAGAGGCTGTTTGGGAGTTTTGTTTCGGTGGCTAGGTGAGCAACGGGTGGCGTAGGATCCTCACAAATTGACATTTTGATGCGTGTCAACCGCTTTGATTGTTGTATTTTCTTTTGAAACTTTTAGCCTTGTCTACTGTTGTCATTTTGTATTCAGATACAAGATATCATCTTTGTAGCCTTGCCGCATTACTTTATTTTTGGGACATGTTGTGTATATATATATGGGTTGGTCAAGCTGATATCACTGCCGGATTATAAATTTTAAAAACCGCTTTGATTTGGGAAACTTAATTGTGATCACATTTTTGGATGAAACGAATTGTGTTTTAAAATCGAGTCGCCCATCGACGGTGACTCGTGTTCCGGATTTTAATGACTCTCACTCAGTATGGCCGAATTGGGCCGTTACAATTTTGGTATCGAGCTTAGGTTTCGTGACATTTGGGTATCTCGCGTGGTTGTGTGCCTACTTGTTTTCTTTTTTGAGTCGAGGAGAGTGGTGTCTTTTGTATAAGTCTATGTTTTTTCTTTGTTGCGATCGCTTGAGATGCCACCTAGAGTGCGTGGCAGGTAGAGCGAGAGGTGCTCTGGTAGGCTGCAGGAGTCGAGCCGGGTAGGGTATAGTCAGTTTATTTAGCATAGCGGGACCAGCCAGGTCCGGAGGTGTAGTCTTCCTCGGCATGTCGAGGAGGTTGAGGTAGACCTCGTGAGGAGAGTGTGAATGCTCGTGTGGTCGAGCAACAGGGGGTCGACACCTGCATGTCAGTTGACCGGCTTCTCGGCAGGATCCACCGAAGTTTTCGGGGTCCGCCAGAAAGTGCTATTGAGTTCATCCGATACGAAGCCCATTTTTGAGCCGATGGGGGATTGTGGGCTAGATGAGAGTGAAGTTTGCTACTTATAGACTTCACGAGAGCCTGTGACCGGTGGGAACTTGAGTGCACTGATCGCGGCAGGGGAGGCTCATGTTTCGAGCGATTTGTTGAGCTCTTCCCTGCATCTATTGCTTGGAGACCCATATGGCGGCCTTGAGGAGAGCCGATTTTGGATGCAGGCTTTGAGGTCAAGTGGAGGAGTAATGAGGCAGTCAGTTGATTTGTGCCGACTACTTCCCCGCCGATGTTTATCCGCAGAGGCGAAGAGGATCACTAGATTCGTGGATGGATCGACGTGGGAGATACTGCCACGATCTCACCGATGGAGTTTACCAGTTTCCATGCCGTGAGGAATGTAGCTCGAAGATGGAAATGGAGCCGGGCAGAGCCGTGAGCCGATCGGCGAGGAGTCACCCGAGACTTTCTATTCCGCAGACCTCTAGCTCTAGAGTTCGTGAGGAGGACGGATCAGCCAGAGCCGCCTGGGCAGAAATACTTCTGCCCGGCTACCCACCCGAAGCTATGCTACTACTCCTTCGCACGTGCCTCGGCGAGATCCGGGCGGGGTCTGTGAGTAGTCTCCTGTGGGGTCCAGGATCTATCCGTCAGGGTCGATTGGGCACAAAGTGCCAGGGGATTGCCGGGAGAGGGTGGTCTTATGCTACTTCCATGCCAGCCTGTGACATTTGGCTAAGGAGTGTCCCCAGCCTTCCTGCAGGGGGAGCCACATCGGCCACCGCCGTAGGTCAGTATCGTGGGAGCCGTGGCGTCGATTCAGCGGCCGTGGAGGCCGGGGATATGGAGCTGGAGGACCTCAGAGGAGTGCCGTGGGTAGCAGCCTGAGCGGAGCCGGTCGAGGTCAGATTCATGCCGCTATACACGGAGGCGCAGGATACCCCCTGCAGCCGCGATGTACATTATTTTTGTATGATATCGGTGCTGGGGCGTTGCTTTGATTCTCGGGGCTACGATTCTTTTGTTTCTCGTAGTTTTATTTCTCGCCTTATCTCTGTATGTGGTGTGCCTTTTCCTCGCTCCACTGAGATTATGACACCGTAGGGAGGCCGGCCATGTGTTGGGACTGGGTATATGAGACCTGCCCTTGATTGTCAGGAGTCGGGCTGTTGTCTGCTGATTTACTTCCATTTGAGCTTTCCCCGATTTTTGACCTTTATCTTGGGTATGGATTGGTTGGGAAACATCATGCCGTTATTGATTGCCATCGGAAAGAGATTACTTTTTGTGGGTTCGGGAAGACTGTGATATCCATTTGTGGAAGGAAAGATTTTGCCTTCGAGTTTTGTGTATCAAGACCGAGGCTGTGAGATTGATTCGAAAGGTGTATTGGTTTCTTGGGATATGTGGTTGATTTGAATAGAGAAGAGAAATAAATGAGGATGTGCATTGTTAGAGAGTTCAAGGATGTTTTTCCCGAGACTTACCTGGTTGCTACCAAAAGTGGAGAGGCTTAATTTGCTATTGAGGTTATTCGTACGGCACCAATTTCTCTTCCACCGCAGATGATTTGCCCAAAATTAATTGGTGTGAATTGGCGGACTCAAGCATGGAGTTGCTGGACAAGGGATTCATCGCACCGAGTGTATTCCTCCGGTGGGGTGCACCAAAGGTTGCTCAGGAAAAGAAGGATTTGTCACGAGGTCGTACAGATTGACTATAGGCACCGAATAGGTGACCATTAAGAACCGAACCCATTTCCTGCACTGGACGAGATTTGTTGATCACCGAAGGATGCTGTCTTCGAAGATTACTTATGGTCCGTTATCATCATTGAGATCAGTGGGAGATATTCCGAAATCGGCCTCGATCTCAAGTATGGACACAGAGTTTATAGTGTCGCCATTTGATCGACAAATGCACTGCAAATTCTTTATGGGATTTGATGAACCGGGTGTTTCGAGTATCCGGATGAGTTTGGTATCTATTAATGATATCTCCATATATCTCCTGTAGGGGAGGAGAAATCACGGTAGGCATTTGTAGATTGTGTTGAGGACCTTGGAGACAACACCGCTTGTATGCCAAGTTTTCCAAATGTGAGTTCCGTTGGCGAAAGTACCCCGGGTCATGTTATTTCCGGCGACGGTATTTGTGTCGATCCAATGTATGGAGGCCGCGAACACTGGGGAGCGCCCCACAAGTGTGTGACTGAGCTTAGGAGTTTCTTGGGGTTAGCCGGTTCTGTGAGATTCATCAAGTTCTTTTCCTGATTGCGACGCCCATTGACCAAAGTTGACCGTAGTGCGGTTCCGTTATTCGATGATGATCATGAGGACCGCTCAGATACTACAGGGAAGCTCTTCACTTCGCCCAGCAGGTTAGCGATACCGCCTGATTCGAGGGCTACATGATTTATAGTGATGCCGCATCGGGATTGGAGTGTTCCGGCGCAACGGGCGAGATCGCCATGCCTCCGACGCTGAGAAATCACGGTAAGAACTATCCGACCCATGATTTTGAGAGCTAGGCGATAGTCGCTATGCCAGTTGTGAGACATTATCCGTATAGGGATAAATGCGATTTTCACCCATCATAAGAGTCGGGCATCTACCGACGCAGAGATTTGAATTTGAGTGCGTAGGAGGCGGACTGAGTTCATCAATGATTATGACTTGACTATTGAGTACCACCCAAGGAAGGAAAATGTAGTAGCTGATGCACTGAGTAGAAAGGGGAAATCAAAGGACCCAGAGAGAGAGATGAAATACTGAGTCGACTCTCACGTCAAGAGTTTATTGTGAAGATTTTCGCCTATACGAGTTCGACTGCTTGTGGATCAATCTTCAATATCAAGAAGCGAGATGAGAGACCGCAGTTGTCGTATAGGATGAAGTGGGGGTCGTGATCGCATTTCACGGTTGACGAGAGTGGAGTTAGTATTGCTTTTATTTTGTGATATTTGGATTTTGTGTTATTATATTGCTCGCTTGGATTGTTTGAGGGCTGTTAAATATCGAGGTCGAAATTTTATTAGGTGGTAGATTGTACAACCTGCTACGAAAAAAAAATTTAAATTGTCGGCGCGGACCCGGGATAGTTTAAATAATTTCGATGATAATATTATTTCGTAAAATTTTTTAGCCGAATTACATTTATAATTTAGTAGTTTTTTGCCATGGAATATTTTATCTTTGGAATCGGGTTCGTGGAGATTTAAGTACGATAAGCGGAGAAATTAACCGAAACCGAACGGGACTCGAGTTTTTAAATATCTAGTCATGCTTATCTTCCACATCATCATTATCAAACACTTCATCATCATCTTTTTCATGCTTTGGCCGAAATATTCACCCCCTCCCCCTTAAAAAATTTCATTTTCCATTTCTTCGATTGTCGCCAAACTCAAGATCGGGTTGTAGAATATTGTTCCATCATTCTCTGGGAAGGGCAAGAAATTTCAAGCCATGAGATATTTCGCCTTTGACATAGTTGACTTTTAGTTGACTTTTCCATATTGAATTTTATGATAAATCTTAGTTGGTTATGGGTTCTGTGGGATTTATTGAGTGATGAATTCGTGATTTAGAGATCGTTGAGGACGCATGGTCGAAGTTGACTTTAGGTTTTCAAGTTGACTTTTTATGTGGATATTTTTATAAGACTTTAAACGTGGTAGGAGGTTATATCGGGGACCTATTATAGTTGTTAAGTGATGTTACATTGGTGATTTAAAATTGATTAAAGGTGTTATGTTGAAAAGTGTAAAATTCCAAGTTGAGTTATAATTGATATTTCGAGCATAGATTTTAATTGGCTGACTTGGATGATTAGTTAGAATAACTTATGTCGATTTGTAATGTGAAAGTGATAAGATGGAATTAGCGGGAATTGATTGGGGTTAGTCCGATGGGATTATAATTCGATAGTTTATCCGCTATGTTAGACTGCTTAGAGATAGTTCCCCTAAGAGTTGTTATGTATCTTCTAGAACGCCGTATAGTAAGAGGTCTCGAGTATACTTTCTCCGGGGCGGCCATGAAGTTGATCGTGAAAAGGGCAAGCACTTGATTTTTTTTCGCTGGCACTGGCGGTAGTTAGTAGAGGTGAGTACTTATCTCACTCTGGTGTTACTTAATGCATTTTACTTTAAATTGTGTGAACATGTTATTGTGATATGATTATGCGAGAATGATATACATATTATTATGATATGATTATGCGAGAATGATATACATGTCATTGTGTTATGATTACTTGAGAACATACATGTAATTGTTATATGATTGTGATTATATTCTCAGGCGTTTGAAGATTGCTTGAGGTACGTAATGGCTTGAACTCCCAACTTATATTTCTCGATTTCTGTACCACGGCACTTATGATTTCTGTGGCTCATATGCATTGTGTTTGACTTACGATTGCGAGATGTTTTAGTCAGTGTGCTTGATATTGTTTGGGGAGTAGAGTAGCCGGTTATTGAGAGGTGATGGTTAGAGTTATCTATGACTTGAGGTGACTTGAGTATCGTGGGGGTGACCCTATATAGTCAGGGATTACTAGGATTAGCGACTCTCCTTCCTTACGTGATATGTGACGCCATTGGCCCCTTATACTACGTATAGCGCAGCGGTTTGGCCTACTTCGTATAAGAGCGGTATGACTTCTTTGATCGCTTGTCGCCGCATTGTCGGGTGTGGCCTCATACTACGGTATAACAGGCGGTTTGGCCTTATACTTAGCCAGAGAGGCCTTATACTTAGTGTGTATAAAATATGTACGCCTTATACTTAGTGTATAAGCGCGGTGTGCCTTATACTCGTGTGTATAAGTGCGGTGTCTATACTTAGTGTATAAGAGCGGTAGCCTTGTACTTAGTAGTATGAGTGCGTTTTGGCCTTTATATCGCAAAGATAAGTGCGGGTGATTATCGACAGTCCATTCCCTCAAGCAGTGTAGACGGATTTCGAGCATATGCGCATTGTGAGGTTGATATACTGCTGGCTATGAGAGATAGGAGGTTTGATGACTAGAGTTTAGTCGTTGTCGAGTCTCTCTCGATGTCTTTCAGAATTGTGTGTTTACTGAAACCTCTATGATATCTCTGTGTATTATGTATGAGCCTTTCTTTGGGATTACGATGTGTGACCTGATTAGACAGTCCTGGATATATGTATATTTCATTCATGTGTGTATCGGCTATTATATTTACTCGCTCCTGCCCGTATGGCAAGTTGACCCTGCTAAGTTTCACTAAGCCATGCTTACACCCTTTTCGCTGGGCGGCATTTCATTTGTGCCAGTCGACAGCGCAATGAGCCAAGAGGTCAAGTTGGGGAGTTTTGTTCCTAGTGGCTAGTGAGCAACGGGTGGCGAGATCCTCACAACATTTTGATGTGTGTCAACCGCTTTGATTGTTGTATTTTCCTTTTGAAACTTTAGCCTTGTCGGTCGTTGTCATTTTGTATTCGTGGATACAAGATGTATCATCTTTTGTAGCCTTGCCGCACATTTTATTTTGGGATATGTTGTATATATATACGGGTTGGTCGCTTCGATATCGGGGCCGTTGATTATAAATTTTAAAAACTGTTTTGTTTTGGAAACTTAATTGTTATCACATTTTTGGATGAAACGAATTGTTTTTAAACTCCGAGTCGCCCACGACGGTGACTCGTGTTCCGATTTTAATGACTTCACCGGGCGGTCGTTACATTTACAATCAAATAATCAAAACTACTAATCGCTCATAATATTTCGTATAACAAACTTATTTTAATAATATAACTATAATAGTATTTAATTATTATCAAATTCAAAATATAATTTTATAACAATCTTTGCAAGCTCTTGCAAAACCTTCGTAAGCCCTTATTTCATACCTCGAAAGTTATTGTGTATTGGACAAACCAATGTTTTGAAAATGAAGAAATTATGATAATAATAATGTTTCATTATTTCATTAAGCAAACACACTAACCATATTGTGTTTGCTTAAAAACGAACCAACAAATATATCTATACAATATATCATATTCTCACTCTAATTCATGAGTGATTGATGTTTTCATTTTTTTCATGTCAAATTTTGACCATGTGGGATGGATATTAAAAATATTTTTCATTATATATTTTTTATAGTCATTAAAATAATCATTGAAAATAAATTAAGATAAAATATTGACACGAAAAAATGAAAACGCTAATTAAAATTAGATTAATGGCGCGAGTAATCACCTATGTTTATAAGATGTTTTCAATCAATCACCTATATTTAGAAATGACCCGATCAATCACCTATGTTTAGAAAAGTGTCCCAACCACCACTTCCTTTAACTTTTTCGTGAATTGTCTGTTAAGCATGTCATGTGCATAGCATGTGCATATTTTACGGGGACATTTTTTTCGATTATAATACAATATTTTTATACAAAAATAGAAAAATAAAAACCCCACATTATTCATCATCGCCATACACTCTCTGCCTCCTCTCACTTTAATCACCATATCCGACACAAGGCCACCATTACCACCTACGCACCACCACCACCTTGCTTCAACTACCACCCGCCGCAACCGAATCGCAAAATGAATTCACCATATATCGGGCAACCAAACCCAAACATACATCCACCAAACGTAAAAAATTCAAACAACAAAAACCATCCAATTACCTGACAAGAAGTAGACTTTGACCAAGGTGACTTATGTTTAATTGTCACATTTTAACAAGAAGCTTAAAGAAAAAGAACTCCAAAAATGGACAACCATTTTGGGACCAAAAGAAGAACACCAGTAGCTCAAAAACTGGAAAACCTTTTGGGACAAGCTTCATTCTTCAAATAAAAAAAAAATATTGGCAACCTATTAAACCTCCATCCGTGCAATACTCTTTCAACCTTGAGAGATTAAAAGTCAATGTATATCACAACCTCCAAACTAAAAATGGGTCAATAAAGATTGTAGCTTTTTAGGATCAAGATGTGCTTTTTATAGTAAAATAAATAATGGGTCATTAATATTTTTTAAGAAGAATTTGAGAGCTACCACTTATTCTAGTTTAAGTGAATATAAAAACAAAAATTAAACATCCTTCCCCCTTCTTCTCTACACCCCCCACCCCACCAAACAACCGAGCACCATCCATTGCCGACCACCACCCATCACCTACCTCAAGCAAAAAAGCGAGGTCCTTCACCCTTGAAGACCTACCTCGATCGAGGGGGAACATCGTACTTTTTCCTTATGAGGGTTTTGTCCTCTACATTTTTTCCTCCTTATAAGGTTTTTAACGAGGCAACATATGCTCCAAGTAAACAATGATAGATATTTCAAAGGGGGAGTGCTGTAAACCATTGTTGAAATATGTGGTAGAAGGTGTAAATTAGGGAATTAAATAGTATTTGGTTGGGTAATTTGGTAGTATAAATATTCCAACCCATGAAATGTAATAAAGATACTACAAAAGTTCATCAAGTTTTACTCCATTTCCTGCAATCATTTCTAAAATAGTAGTAGTAATTAGTTTGAGCTATCAAATATCCGGTTTTATAACAATATTAAATTCAAACAATAAATTATTACAAAAGTAATTTTTTTTTAAAGACTGCGATGGAACGGAGGGAGTATAGTTTAATTTTGCATTGTCAAATTGAGCATCGAATACTAATATAGAATAATAATATTTAACCAAATACGACTCAAATAGTTGTCGAATATGGAAAAACCGAATGTCGAAGTATCGAATAGTCAACCGAATATCGAATAGTCAACCAAATACATTTCAAATACGAATCGAATATTGAATACGGACCAATTATAAATAGTAACTGAGTATATTCGCTAATATCTTGTCATGACATTCGAATTCGGATTCGAATTTAAATCGAATATCAAATTAGGATTCAGATGAGATTCTGTTTCAAATTCGAATATCAATTGTCAATTCGAACCCGAATAATTCGAAAACTATTCGATTCGTGATCCACCCCTATGCACCGGCCATAAGTGGCCTAAAATACATAAGTTGGCATAAATCTACCTAAGTGTTAAGGTATATCATGCCGCCTAACCACAATCGAGAACCAACTCCTCAGATCGACAAGAGGGAGGTTCTGCAAAGGGAGCGTCGCTTACAATCCACCCCTTCCGTATATCCAAATCCTCCATGTATGAAAACACGGGAGATGATCCGCCCGGAATAAATAGGACACAAAATTATTTAATGTAAGACACTCCAACAGTAAGCGGCCGAGATTTTCCCCTAATCGAAGGTCGTGAGAGAGTCCCCAACATGAAGGAGTAAGTACTAAACATGCCTAGAACAAAAGACATGAACAAAGGCGGAATGAGCGATGCAACAAATGGAAAAACAAAACTTAGGGGAGAGGAGTACATGATTAAAAGAAAAAAGAAATTCCCGCCCCTAAGGGGTAGCGAGGATCTCGTGATAAAAGTGCGGAATAAGTGGTTGCATAAACTATCCGGGCCAAACCACCGCTTTCATACTTTACAAATGAAAGTGTGAGCATTAACCGGTCCTAAAGTTTAGGATAAAGTCCAATAGGACAGATCACCAATATGGCGTGCACCCGTGAGGGGCTATTTTGGAAATAGGCACGGGCAGCTCCTCTTGGCTGGGCGGTATGGGTTCGGCACGTTAGCTGCATCTTCCTCCTCGGCTCCTCTTCGTGTCCCGAGCCAAATTAAGGCAAGCTCCTAGGGGTGGTGACTGCCTCGGTCACCTCGGAGACATAGTTATGGAGCTCTTGCTCGAGCCTCCACCTAAGGTTCCTCGGGGACAGCCTCCTCGCTAGCTTCCAGGTCAACTGCAGAGGGTTGAGTTACCAAGGAACAAGAGCATTGGGAAGTCAAGGCATGGAGAAAAGGAAGAAAGAATCAGTATTAGATACAAAGAAACGGGAAAATTCATAAGCAAGTCTAGGAAATACCCGCAATGAGTCAAGAGGCCTCAGAAGAGGCCTGCACTGTGGGGTCAACTTTGTCACCTCCTTTGCATCACCCCTTGGTCCAAGGGGGAGAAAAGGATCATGAATGAAATTTCTGTCGATAAGGCATTGGGGACATGAGAGCCACGATGGGTCTCTCGCAGACGCAGGAAGAAAGAAGAAGACGGGAAATCCAACTTCACCTCAAGCGTATTTTGACCTTTTAGGGAGCAAGGCCTCACAACAAAGAAGGGAACTTGGCAATTTGTTTTAAAGAAAGGAGGAGTCTTGTGTGAGGGGATGTAGAAGAGCAGAGTCACAAAGAGTATGAAGCATGGATGAAGAAGGACATTTGCATGGCTTCTCGAATTTATGTAGGAAGTGAGCCTTTTCAAATTCAAAAGGTCAAGGTAATTTAAGAAAGAGGATGGGCACCTAAAAAGTTACGGGCAATGATGGTAAGGCCCGAAATGGCAAATAAGCGGGTTCTTTTGGGAGGCAAACGCCCCGACACATGCATGAAGATGTTAAGGCCCTGTTTGGTACGCACGACAAGAGACCCTCCTCCTATTCAAGATCCGACCCATAGAAAATGGGTAGGTCTTGGGCAAATGATAATCTCATAAATAAAATGGGAGTGGTCCAGATCGTCTAAAATGATTAAAATTCTCCAGATGGACTAGGGGGATAACAAGCCTCCGAATAAATTACCCCTGAAGTCACACTGACGGGCTTTTGCGAGGCCCCCATGCTAAAAGTGGCTGTTTAAATAACCCGTTACTAAGCCATTAAATTATTATATAAATCGCTTGAGGGTGGGATCCGAGATAGTATAAAGGATTTCGTATCAAAATTGATATACTGAGACTAGTATTAGAGGAGTAGTAATTTATGTCACGGAAAATAATACAATTGAAATCGTTTCATTTAAGTTTAATGACAAAAAATGGAGAAATAACACCGTAAATCCAACGGACTTAATCACCATCCTAAATATCCACCTACCACTCACTGCTTTTTTAATCACAAAACCCATCCCCATTCTCTCTCACTCTGAGCGAAATCCACCCCTATCTCCCTCACCTTGTTTTTTTTTTTTTTATTTTCTTTAGAAATCTTGTTGGATCTAGCTCCTTAATCTTGTTCCTCATCTTCCGATTATCAAAGGTATAGTTTTCAATTCACCCAATTATTTTGGGCTATAGTTGACTATTTTGAGATTTGACTTTTAAGTTGACTTTGAGGTTTGAGATTTTAATGACAAATATGTATCATCTAAGCTCTAGATTATGTGGTTAAAAGTTATAACAATGGATTTTTGGGGTTGAAATGTGTTGGATGTTGAGAGTTGACTTTTGTTGACTTTTTTTCCAAATTTTAATTATTGTATGATGTTATGGACCTTAAATATAGTTGTTTTCAGTATGTTGATGTTTTGATATTGTTTGGAAGAGATATGTTGAGGTTGTTTGTGAAAGTTCATTAGTAGTTGGGGTTTTGAATTAAAGGTTATTTAAATGGGTATATTGTTGGAGAAAATTGATTTTTGGATTGATTAGAAAATTGTTTAAAGTGATATTGTCGTGGGTAGCGATGGCCAAAATTGTTGAGGATTGGAATGGTTGAGATTTCTGTCTTATTAATGTTGCCAGCTGTAGTAATCTTTTTTCCACCTAGAGTTGGATGTATTGGCAACAATAGAAATTAGGAAAAGTTGATAATTAAAACTAAAATGTGTATGAGTAGTTAGTTGAGTAGTCAAGCTGCGGTGGTTTTTTTTATGGATTTATAGGTCTCTTGAGGCTGTATTGAGTCGAGTTGACGAGTTGATTTTCCAGGTCGCTTTTGGTCGCATAGTTTAGGGATGTTTTGTTGGTTGGATTGACATTGATGAGTATTTTTACTGATTAGCTATTGTAAGTCGTAAATTCTCACTAAAATTTTGAATTTATGAGATTTTGAATATAATCGTGGGTTTTAAATGGGGAAATTTATTTTCATGCTATAAATTATTCGGGCGCTTTGTTAGATCACTTTACTACAATTTGAACTAGGATCTTTATTTGGGATTTAATAGATATAAAAAGGAGATTAAAAAAGGATAGTAAAATAACGTATATAATTTCTTTTGGATAGAGTTGAGTTCGACTGCACGGATTACCTAGAGTGGTTACTTTGTTTCGAGGTGAGTACAAATCTCATGATGGAAACCTTCATATATATTATGGTTATATATTTGGAATGTGTTTGTTATGTATTTTATATTGGAATGTATATCGAGATTAATGTTATGAGATTGTTGTAGTTGTTAAGTGATTATACTACCATCGTCATGCAAGGCGGATTGTATCACTGTGGTTGTGTATTATTGTGGTCATGTGTATTCTTTGCAAAGTTGATTTGGGTAAAATGATATATACATTGAGGGGGTAGCCTCGACCGGGAGGCTCAGTGATACGATACTGGTGGGGCAAATTTCCAGATGACGTGATATATCCTGTAGGTTGGGAGACGCAAGTTGTGATCAGCGGATACGTGGCTGGTGGATGAATGCCGGATGGAGGTTTTGATATTATACATTTTGTTGACCCTAACCATTATTGTTTGTGTTGTTTCCATTTGGAATGAATTTTGATTATGCGTTGTTGATGGTTATGAATATATGTGGAGTGTTTCATTGATCTAGTAGTAATATTAAATAAGAGATTTCTATTAAATTTGAGAGTAGTGGTTCATTGAATAGTCTTATTAACGTTCATACATATGCTCTTATATATAAGTATGATTATATGTGGTTGGATACCACTGGTGGTATTTGTATTCAATAAGTTTCTACGCCTTACTTTTCTATGGGCGGCGTTTTACGCCAGGTTTCTAGGAGTTGATCGCCGAGGTCATTGAGGAGTCATGGCCGATGTGTCATGAATAAGATCGTGAGGCGAAGTGGTGGTGGCATAGAAAGTCCTCACGCCTCATTCTATTTTTTTCTCTTGCTATGTATCTAGAACTTTTATGTTGTACATCGAGGGGTCGTGATGTGACCATACTACTATTACGATGTATCAGGGAGACTATGTTGTGTTTTGTTGGTTATATTATTCGTGCTGATGAATGTCCGAGTTGATGATGTATTTTTTTGATGCTGTCTGCTCACCACGATGGACTAAAGAGTATTTTTATTATTAATCTCAAACGAAGTCATTTTTGTTATTATCCATCGATTTATGACTCTCGCATGTGTCATTACTTTATCTTAACCTTTAGGGACGGCCGTGTCTGGGGTGGGTTGTTACATGCTCATCCGCAAATGGGTAAGGGAGGAGGAGAGAGCCGTTGGATACCAACTTAATTAACGAAGCTAAATTAAGGGGTAATTATGATGAGGAATCAAGACCGTAATTACTCTACCCTCTTAACGGCCGCAGTCATTATCATCCGAAAATAATGGAGCCATCAAGGCTCGACTCAAGTAACGGTCCGGATAAACTATGTGCTGCAAACCTTGGAGGACTAATCAACTAAGTTCACTTTGATACCCAAACTCTTTTCAAAAAACTAAACCCCTTGGTCCTTTAATCGACTTGATCGCCGAAGAAATTTCAGCCCGAAACCATCTTTAGTTTTGCGTGAGCTTCCATTTGGATCAAGGCATATCGAAGCTCAACTTGGAGGATTTATGATTCGCCCATCACCGAAACCGGACCCCGATCATCTCTGTATTTGTTTCGATTTTGGTACCATACTCTAGACTCGCAAAATTCATGCGCAATAACTTTAATTATATCCATGTCAAAGACAAACTGCTAAAATAATATTCTTCCGATGGAGCTGTATGCTTTCAAATCAAACTTCCATCTTTAAGAACATTCGGTTTAATATAATGGAGTTTCCCAAGGTTTTAGAACTAACAAGTAAAAGTGTCAAAGATATTGTTCAAGATATTACCAAAGGTGTCAGTGGATTCCGGGTCTAATCATAATGGTCAAGTAATTAAGAAGAAGACGAGATGTTTTCTAACTGAATTACAAAACAACATTTGGTGTCAAAATTTAGAGTTTTTTTTTCAAATTGTCTTAGTTGGAAATCTATTAAGGAGGACTTTCAAATATAGACTTTAACTTTTTTGGTGGAAACTAAGTTTTCATTGCTTCTTCCAAACTTTTTTGGGTATAGTATTATACATGGTTGGTTTTTGTGTAGTGCAACTGTGTTTGTGGTTAAATTTATATGCAATGTCCCCTCGTATAAATCTTGGGTTTAAACCAAATTGTGATCTTCGATGACAACTGATTTATGGATTTTGAGCTGACGACTCAAGGGGAATATTTTTAATAAAACAATGTTCCAAGAAATGCAATTAATAGTAAGTTGCGAGACCAAAGTGGGATAATGAGGTGTTTTATTAGGCTTATAGTAACGTTTAAGATCCGAAATAGAACATTCAAGCTGTGGATCATCCCATCTATTAATGATTTTTTGTAATAACTTTCCAAAACCAAATTTTCATTAAATTTTGAAAGATTATGTTGAAGACTTTTCCACCCCAGATGCATTAGGTTTGTATTTGCTTCTAGAGGCAAGGAAGTAGGACAATATTTTGCTTTAGAGATTTGTTTCATTGCAAATTTGGATATCGAAAGAGTACACATATTTTTAGCAAGAGCAAGATTAAAATGGTGTAGGTGTTTGAAACGTAAACCCTCTATATTTCATATCGAGATGAAGAAAGTCCCAATTAATCCAATGAATCGATCCGATGAGCTTTCCCAAAGAAAATTTGCAGCGTCTTGTCACTTACAAAGAGTGAAAATAATATTAATAATTATTATAATAATGATAATAATAATAATAATAATAATAATAATAATAATAATAATAATAATAATAATAACAATTATAATAATTTTACGGAGAATTATACTATAAAAATAATGACAATAATAACAATAATTATAACACAATAATAATTATTATAATAGACGATACGATAATAAGAATAATAATAATAATTATATAATAATTAAAATAAAATCTATTAATGAAAAATAATAATTATAAATTAATAATTATAATAATAATACTAATGAAGTAATAGTAAGAATAATAATAATAATAATAATAATAATAATAATAATAATAACAATAATAATAATAATATTAGTGGGTAGTAGTAGTAGTAGTAGTAATAATAATAATAATAAAATAAATTTGACTTCATTTTGGAGGAATAAGTGAGATATGACTAAATTATGGGAGGAGGTTTATGTCAATTTGGACTTTGTCACTTCGATTGGTTAAGAGGAGAAAATTATATTAAAATTTTAACTTAAAATTTATTAAGGATCTTGATAAGATCTTATTTTATTCAAGATTTCTTAAATAATTATTAACAATCAAACTTAATGAAAAAAAAAGTGTTGATTTGATTAAGTTTAAGTTCTAAAAAAATTTAACAATCAAGTCGTATCATTTTAAAAATTATGTGTACTTTTTATCAGAAAAATCAATGAAAGCTTAATAAATCTCATACCATTATCCATGACACACTAGATTAAAACTAAGCTCTTACACATATTCCAACATTAAACTCAATACTTTAAATTTCTCCATGGCATGCTCTAAACGAACTACGATCATGGTATTTCGCATTATTTTGGTATACCAGGCCGCTTAAGTTATACATTTCCTCGATTATCCAAGGCATTTAGACTCTCCATGTGCGTGATCCGATAACCCACTTGCTACGCTTTGTTAACAAAATGATCTCAACTTTTCTTAAATTGAATCATGCATCTACATCTCTATCACTTATTCGCATAACATTAAATGCAATATGGACAACTTGGAGCATTTCACAGCTGGTCTTTTTCTATTTTTACACTCTAGTTTTGTCTCATAATTTAATCATAGGGTATTAGGTTCTACAATTGAACTATTTTGCTCTATTCATACGGATTTTGCATTAATTTGTCGTGGTGTTTTTGCTTTTTTGGATGACTTTTTGTTTCGATTCTTCTCTCTTCCTCTTTCAATTGTTGTTCATTTTGCAATATTGTTGCTTCTTCAGGTATTCAACTCATATCCTCTGCACGTTATCCAAATTTTTTATTTTCTTGCTTTTATTCGCATTGATCATTTTGTATCCTGTAGCTTAACGGGAAATTTAGAGTTTGTACCATTGAATTGAATTTATTTTTCCGATGAAAAAGACTTAGAAATGAAGAAAAAAGAATATGTTTATAGTTGGTTGCCACCTATTTGGCTACTTTTATCGAGGAACTTATAAAGATTCTATGTTTGGGTTTAATTATTCATAATTTTCAAAATTATGTACCAACTTACTCTTTGAATCCATTTAGTAGATCTTTTTATCGGGTGTTTTCACGAATTTACTCGATGTTGACTTCAGCAGAGTTCATGCGTGGTTTCACTAAAAGCATCTGAATCTTATTCTTATTGATTTGACGTTAAAGGCATTTGAGGTTATGCCTTGGTCATAGTACAATGATGGATTTTTGATGATTTTTTGCTGATTAAATGCGTGTCGATGTGATATTTTTATGTAATTAGTCTTAACAGTATCATTTGTTTCTTTCCTTTAGTTTTGATGGTTTTTTAGTTTGATTTTATCATATAATCTTATGAAAATAGTTCTATTTGATGGATATTTGAGTGGTATAATGCGTATATAAACAAGTACAAGAATATACTGAAGACTTGTCTTGGAAAGTTAGCAACAATCGAAAGCAAATAATATGGCAAAAGCAAATATGTAATGAAATCAAAAACACTTGGTTGTGGTCTGGTTTCACCTCCCCCACTAAGAATATCTATATTAATTGAATGAAACAAAGAAGATTACAATCTCTATCTCGCCTCAACTTACCTATAGATCACTTGTTTTTCTCCAAATTTTCATAGTTTCCAAAGTTGATGATCAAGCTGTATATATAGACTAAGATTGTATCCTAATCCTAGTCAAATCTAAATTTCAAATTATATTCTAATCCTGGCAACACCGAATATATCTTTGCTATCCTCTTAACCTATACAAACACTATTACTATTTGGATAAGAACGCTTGATTCCCCCACATTCATACGTAGGACCTAACATTCTCCCCCTTCCGAGCTATGAAGTTAGGGACTTTACTCAATGGCTTAAGATTCCACCTTGCTGTGATGCTAAGTCGAGCAAGCACGCAACATGTTTCATGCTTACTCTTTGACAGCATTCTTTAGCTTACCATATGCTCCCATTGTTATTAGTATGAACCTTAAGTCTACACAACTATTTTTCTTCAAGAACATCAATAACTAATGATACCGAATTTGTATGTCCTTTGACTTAGAGGAAAGCATGGCTCCTACTCTTTAAGTGTATGGCACTTGAGAGTCATACAAGGAACTCCTTTTGTTGTATGCTCATCAGTTTGAAGAACCTTTTTCACCATAACACTTTGCAAAGATTCCAGACAGCAATATTACTCAAATTCTCCTGTGGTGAGAGTATACATACTCTACATCTTGATTGTCATGAATTTTCCCCGCATACCTGCAGAGATAACCTGAAGTAGACCTTGAATCAATATCTCCGGCTAAATCCGCATTTGTAAAGGCTCGCAAACCACCCTCTATTACCATCAAACATATACATAAGCCGAAGTTAAGTTCTAAGATATTTGAAAATTCATTTTACTCCTTCCTAGTGCTCTTTTCCCTGTGTCTTGCTAGAAATCTACTAACCAATCCAACTGAGTAAGCTAAATAAGTTCGAGTACATATCATAGCATACATTAGGCTTTCGAACAAATTGATGCATTGGCGATATGTTTCGCATGCTCTCAACATCAATTTTCCTTTCATGACTCATGTTTAGAACTTCTACTCTTAAAGGAGAGCCTGAGGACGTGTAATGCTTTTGGTCGCATCCTGTCGAATCGCTCAATACCTTTAAGATATATTGCTCTTTGCGTAGTTTGCCATAATTATCCCAAAGCTCTATTCTTGACAATTTCCATTCCAAGAATATGTTTAGGCTCTCCCCATCCTTTATCTCAAAATGTAGTGCTCAATTTAGCCTTTAAGTCATGAATTTTGTTAATGTCTTTGCCCACAATTAACATATCATCTACAAGAGTGTAAGAATGATGAAATCGCATCACAAAACTTCTTCACAAAGACAAGTATCCATCAAAGTTCTTTGTATTCATGTTGCAACATAAAAAGAGTCGAACTTTTTATACCACCTGCCTAGGGGCTTGTTTTAGGCCATACAAGCTTTCTCTCGCACTTACATATCAAATGTTCCTGCCTTGATCACAAACTCTAATTGGATTCATATAGATGTCTCCCTACAACATCCAATGCTCAACTTCTAAATTCAACTCACCCACTGTAGGCCTAAAACCAATCGAATTGAAGTCATTTTTGTCACAAAGAGAGAAAGAAATTTCACTATAGTCCACACCATGTCTTCGCTCAAATCCCTTCATCACCACGTGGCCTTATATCTAGGCTTGTAGCCCAATTGTAGAGTTAATTTTATAAATCTATTTATTCTTTAAAATTCTCATAATGAACTTTATCCACTAATAAGAAGATTTTGTTTTTGTGTAGGGACACTCTCTTCTTCCATAGCAAAGAATCCAATTATCCTTGTCTTCTCAATGGCTTCTTGAAAACACAAAAAGACTCTCCCCATAAAAAAAGGAACACATATTCACCTGGCTGGATATCTCTTTGATGAAATAGTTCTATTTCTTGTTGAAATTTTACAAAGAAGAACTCGAGTTGTTGGTTGTGATTCATGATCAAGTATAGCCTGTTGTTCTTGAGTTTGCTCATTGCTTTGTCCATGCTCCCGATTACTATCAAGAGGCTGTCTTCTTGATTTTGACCATTACTTATGTTGCTATTCTCAATCATACTAAATGTAGGTATTTGCTTTAGATTGCTTACTTTTCCGAGTCCAACCACCAAAGTTATCATCATAAGTCAACTCGCTAGTTTTGTCAAAATCCTTGATGTTTTGATGCTCTATGCAGACAACATCTCTACTTTCTAATTATTTTCTTCTCAATCGATCATAGAATTTTATAACCAAACTTCATCTCCAAAACATAGAAGAATGCATTGCCTAGATTTATTATCAAGCTTAGTTCTTTCATCCTTAGGTATATGAACAAAAGCCTTGCATCCAAACACTCTTAGGTGTTTGTACGACTTCGGCCTTCCAGACCGTACTACCTCAAGCACATTTCCTCCAATTGACCGCATCACACAGCTTCTTTTCCCAAAAGTTTCTAGATAAATTGGCTTGAGATAACATGCAACATATTTTCACGATGGTACGGTTCATTCTTTCAGTTACCCCATTGTGTTGTGGGGCTTTTGGTACACTTTGCTCATGCCTTATGCCCTTGAGTTTGCAAAGTATTGGGATTATTAAGGCTCCAAATGTCGCTGTTATGCACTTCAATGGTTTACCAACCTCTTCCGACCATCAAGTGAAACAACTTGAATATCTCAAAGACTTGATCCTTGGTCTTGATTGCATATGCCCAAAATTTTCTGGAAAAATCATCAATGAATGTCACAAAATATGAACATCCACCCAATGTTTTTACCTTCATTGGACCACATACATCGGAGTACACAAGATCAAGCAATTTCTCCTTCTCTCGAGAACTTTGTTAATGGAAACTCGCGGATGCTTTTCCATCAAGCCGAGTATAATTGTTCATCGTCTTATGTTCAAAGTTGGGTATTAGATTCTTCTTAGAAAGTATTTTCAGCCCCTTCTCGCTCATGTGACCCAACCTTTTATGCCATATTTCAATGTTTGATTCAATAGTACAGATAACACTCTTGTGTGTACTGAACCTTGCCTTGTAGAGAGTACCAATCTTCGATCCTTTAGCTATCAGTTTAGAATTGTTTGATAGCCTCCATTGTCCATTACCAAATATATTGTAGTACCCCTCATCATCCAGCTTTCCTGATGATATAAGGCTCATTCTGAAATCAGGGATGTGTCGAACCTTCTTCAAGATGATCGTGTGTCCAACATCAGATTCTAATTGAACATCACTAATAGAGACAATTCTCGAAACTCCATTATTGCCCATCTTTTCCACTTTGAAGTCCCATTCTTCATAGTTATGGAAGAACCTCCTATGAGGAGATCCATGAAAAGAAGCTCTGGAATCGATTACCCATTCATCTTCACTAGAAGCTTAACACACATCTCCAATTCCATCGACAACAATTAGATCATTACCATGATCAACAATTGCTACATTATTCTCACCTTTCTTTGTTTTAACTGTCCCATTAGCAACATCTCTTTTAAACGTATAACAATTGGATTTTCAGTGTCCAATTTTATAATAGTAATGGCATTGGTCTTCCTCTTTTTGTCTTTACCTTTTGTTTTACGTTGATGTTGTTTTGACTTTTTCTTGTTTCCCTTTTTCTTTTCATATCATATATTAAAGTGTCATTACCAAAGAATATTTTTCCACTTTCATTATTATCTCCCCTTCTTAATTCCTCATTTAGAATTGCATTAGACACCATCTCTTTTGAGATGGTTCCATCAGTGCCCGAGGCACTTAATGAAACAGACAAAGTTTTCCAAGAATCTGGAAGGGATCCAAGAATTCATAATGCTTGTACTTCATCATTAAAATCGACACCTATGGCTGTTAATTGATTGAATATATGTTCAAGTTGATTTAGATGCTCAGTTAGCGAGTTACCATCCACGTATCTCAGCTTCCCTAACAGCCTAAACAACCCTACTTTGTGACTTGCAGTTTTTCGCTCATACAAACCTAAGCTTCTTCCAACAACCATAGCAGTGGTTGTGTTCTCTACGTGGTGAATTACCCCTAAATCAATATAGTCTCTTACATATCCTAAGCACCTTCTATCCAACTTGCTCCACTCTTGAACATTGGCACCAACAGGTCTAATCCCTTCTTGTTCAATCGACGCCAAGCCGCTTAACATACACCGATCGAGCATCTTGTCTTTCATATATGGTAGTAGTTAAGCTTGCGCTAGCAACACCATCTTTGGCTTGTCTGCACCACCCATAATATCAACCTCGCCCGATACCAATTGATGGATATTTGAGTAGTATAATGCGTATATAAACACAAAGAATATACTCAAAGACTTGTCTTGAAAGTTAGCAAATAATCGAGCAAACAAATATGTAGCAAAAGCAAATATGTAACGAAGCAAAACAATTTGTCAGGGTTCTGCTTCACCTCCCCACTAAGAATCTCTATATTAATTGAATGAAAAACAAAGAAGATTACTATTCTATCTCACTCTCAACTTAACTATAGATCACTTGTTTTTCTCCAAATCGCAGATGTTTACAAAGTTGATGATCAAGCCTATATATGCATTCAAGATTGTATCATAATCCTAGTCAAATTCAAATTCCAAATTATATTCTAACTTGACAACACTCGAATATATATCTTTACATCCTCTTAATCTATACAAACATCTACTACTATTTGGATAAGAAATCAACTACGATTCCCTCACATTTATGCAAGGAACCTAACACTATTTTGGTATATTTTTTTGTTTGTTGAATAAATAATTTTTCCTTTTATTTACTCAGATGTTTCGCTTTGACTGCTTTTGTTTCATTTATGTTGGGAGTTTACATAAACGCTCATACTATCGACCGTGCATTCATATACGGTTTAGGCACCTTTTGTTTTAAATCTTCATATTGGTCAGGTGTGTGCTTCTATATTTGTCTGTGATTGGGAATAGTCTAAGGTTAAGGTTTGATTTTAAGGAGTGCAGTAAAGCGAGCGAGATTGACACGATTCTTTTACAACTTTATGTAGCATGTTAATAGATTACCCTTGTGGATTCTTGCACAATGTTGCTGTTATTATATCTCAGTTTCGGATTAACATGGTTCTCTTATATCTATCTTTACATGCTTGTTCCCTGCCTATAACAAAATGGATAGTGTTGACATATTATGAGGAATTTCGTTTTGTCGGGGAATCCTAAGCTTTTGAATATATTGCATTTTCACCTTTTATTGGTCATGATATTGTAGACATGTGCGGTACACTAGTCGCACCGTGAAAATCTTTCTATCTTTTAAATTTCCTACAAATGAACAATTTAAGTAAAAATATAATATCATATTTGAGTTTTGCTTCATTTAATGACAACACATCAAATGCAATGTCAATACACATACAGACATAGTTTATTGTACATGTTATATTTCAAATTTAGAATTTGTGCCTCATTGAATAAACTGAATTCTTATCTGTTATACTCATGTATGGCCAGGTCTTTTCTATTGTTCGATTTCGCCTTATTTGAGTTGGTGAGTTTCACATTATCTCTATTTGTCCTAAGTCAAGTTGTTGATTTTTTGAGATGTTGTTCTTGCATATTGATGTTGTGATTAATTCATTTGCTTCACTCAGTAACATATTTTTTAGTTGCTTTGATCTGCATTATTTTGTTCGCAATGTAATTGTTCCTTTTTCCTGCAATCGCATCCGCTTATCGCTGCTATTGGAACTGGTGTGAATACTATGTTTTTCTTTTTTGGTTTGCCCTATGTTCCATGTAGTTCATTTTTGTTTTTTTATTCCATGTTCCTCAGAAGTTGCTAGCTCTTCCGGCATCTTGGCCTCGTTGTTGTATGGTTGTTGGCTTTCTGCGATGTCACTGGTTTCAGTTCCCACCTCGATGTTCGATTGCTTGAATATTCGAATACACCATGGATGTTAATGAGCGAAATTCTGCGGCGCCAGATTATGTTAAGATGTACGATGGTCCTACCCGTTGTACTAGCAATGATCATTTTCTGCTTTTTTATTCTCGCACGATCTATAGTTGGTTTTCTCGTGTTAAAAGAGGGCGCAGATTTAGCCTATCGTAAATCCATTTAAGATTTATTGGTCTCTGAAAAATTGTAGTTTGTACTTTACTTGATGGAGATTCGACTGATACTTATGTTACATGTCCCTCGGTCTGAATAACACTACTCCTCCGGATAAAATTATTTGTCAGTCTAGCTTGAAAAATTTGGATATTTTTACTTGTCATTTTAGGAATAAAAAGTGTCATTCTACATTTTCAATGTTAAGTTTTGACTATTTGTTATTATTAAATTATCAAACAACCAATGATATAGTTTCAATTAATTGTCATTCTACATTTTCAATGTAGTTTTTTTACTATTTTTTCTTCTTCTTAATTTGTGTGTATAACTTTAAAAAGACAACTAAAAAATTCGAAGGGAATATTGAACTGAGACTCAATACTGATGCTACGATGAGTTACGAGTCTTTTGATTGATGTAGGATAGTTATACTTTTTTAAAATGTACGAGGCTATAAATTGGATGTTAATATCTTCATTATACATATTTTGAGTAATGAGTATGTTTAGGAGAAAGTAATGGTATGGAGTAAAGGAATGGATAAAATTGGCTGACAATTCTCTCGCTCTCAACTATTATTGAACTACAAACATATATTGGATCATTTATCTTCTATATGAACCAATTCATTGAACTTCTACATGATCTTATCATGGACTGTCTCAACCAAATAAGGACTTTTAGGCCCATCTTCAGATTAACTTGATCACAAAAGTAAAAAATATTTTATTAAGTGGTTGAGTCATATTACTAAGATACCCTAAGTATTTTATCAAAAAATGCTTAGTTAATCATGAAAATAAAAAGTACATTATTAAGTGACAAAATATAAAAATCAAAGATAAAGTTATATTAATGTCCTATATGAGGCAAAAAGGAAAGAAATTTTTTGCTATACGACAAGAATCGGAAGCTTAGTTATATTTATATACCGCCAAATATTTTTATGTCATTTTGAGATTAAAACATTATGAATAAATAATTCCTCAAATTGAATAAACAATGTATATGACATGCTCGCAGTCTCATTTACTAGTGTTATTAAAAGTTCCCAATCTCCCATTGACAACTTTACGTCCAGACAAGGAAATAACCTACAAAGTAATTACATAAATTATTTGATCCATCTACTCATGTACAGACACATTCTTTATTACAAAGTCCATGTTCTTCAATCTGGATTGTGGAGTCCGTTGAGATCCACAAAACTGCACCAACTTCAACTGTGCAATGAGTTAACGCTAAAATCAGGCATATTAATCAGATGTCGCTCCAATTATCATCCTCGTCGCCATCATCACTGCCAACAACCTGAATAAAACATTCTTGAATGAGAATATGGATGAGCTGCAGAAAACACATACAATGAGTCTCCAATGACTCCCTCCCCACCCCAATTCCCTACCCCATTTCCAGTTCTTTTATTTTCTTTTGTAGCAATAGGTATACTGGAACAAACCTTGCGGATAGCATTTGCCTTCTCTATAATTGCTGTGACTTTGACATTGGTTGGAAGCTCAGACTGAGCAGCTGTTTTTGTCACTGTTCGCCTCAGGTTGAATGACTGAATCAAATAGAATGTTAACAGTAGTTCATAATTAGCTAAGTTGATCTTACAATGTATGATATATAGAAGTGGATTCTCATGAACTCATACTTGAAAGGTACATGAGTATAGCAAAACCAATAAAGAGGAAAAATATCTGACAGATGAATATAAAAATATGCACCAACACCAACCAAACTGCGGTTCTAATATGAGTAACAACCATACTACAACACAGAAGATGATGAAGGCTAAAGTCTAGGTGCTTAGTTATTTATCTTTTTGAGTTTTGTCAAAGAAGATCCACTTAAGAAAATCACACCAAACAAGCTAAGGACTGGCATCCTTCGAAACTATTATTCTGTTTCAGATTTCAAATTAATATACATATAAAATTAAGCCACAGTAGCACCTTATAGCAACTTATATGCAAAAAATCGAAGCTTAATAACAGCATTTACTCAACATTTTCTTATCTTTAAGAAGTAGAATTGTGGCCCTCTGTCCTTAGCACTCAAAGAAATGATTTGATAATACAATATATATTCAGAGTACAAAAGTTATGATGATATTTCTCTTGCGTCTAAATTTGTATTAATACAACATTGACATGGATTGTATTGAAGGATTTGTTAAAGTACAGCTAAATATATTATACAAATAAAGTGCAGCAGCTAGAATTTACGGGGTGAAACAGGACTCACTTTTGTTCTAATTTGATGTAAAAAATCATCCTTTCCATCTGTAACACTCCCATGTACTAATTGATCGGCTTCTCTTTGCAGACTAAGAGTTTGTCCAGTTAGTTTCTGTAGAAGAAAAGATGCCAATCATTAAGAATTAACCCTGTACACTAAATGAGCACTGAAAACCGAAACTGCTGAATCTATTTGTGATTTAAGATACGAACAAGAAATGAAAAGGTGTTGTCCTGATACTTACTTTACTTCTCAACATACTTGCAGCCTCAACAATTTTATCTTGAGTTTGTGGAGCAGGCTTTGGTTGCTGTGAGATAGTGGATTTTGAAATTTTCATGTCATATGCATAATTGGGGGCAACAGGTATAAGATGTTGATTCTCTTCTGCCAAATCCGAATTAGGTTTTACTGTTCGCCATTGCATTGGAGGGAGAGGTGGAGGTGTTGGACTACGTTCCTGAAGGGAATACGATTTTAGCAGACTCTTTTCTTTACACTGGTCGATTGAATCGTTTCTGATTGACGGACTCAAGATATGTAGACTTGGAAGATCAGAGAAATGAGCAGACTGAGAACGCCCAACACTATTCTCTGCATATGTAATTCGCAGGTCAGGATTGTGGTGCGCTTCTCCCTGGGCTGTTCTGCTTGGTTCCAGAGATGCTGAAACAGATTCTGTCAACGAGATCCTGCACAAAGCATCATAGAGCTCATGGTCCTTATTAACAGGGGACTCCCCAGATTCCCAAATCTCAGAATTAGAGTCAGACTGGCGACTGAGACAATCATCTGACATATATGGAGACGACCTACAAAATGTATCAGCCTCGGAGTCTGAATTAATATCCACAAGAGGAACCACATGTCCAGGAACCAACTGAAATGAAGGAAATATATCCCTGCAGCTTTCGTGACTATCATTTCCATTAGGAAATTTGAGTTTGAGCTCAGAATTTTCAAAACGATCTACAGGCTGAAATGAGATTTTCATATGGCCAAGCAGAGGCGATGAAGAAGGAGACATAGTTGGAGAATCATTTTTATAGTAGTCTTTGAATCTTCCAGAATATGTTTGATGTTTAACACTATGGTGCCCCTTCTGCTCGGTAATATCAAAGTCCAGAGACATTGAAGGATCAGAGCAATCATCACTCTCTAATGATAACTCTCTGTGAAACCCATTTGCTAGCAATTTGTTGCCAATATTGAACATTCGAGAGAAACTTCGACTATTGTTCTCATTGTATGTAGCATTGAGGTCTTGAGATGTCACCATATGACTCTTTGAACCATTTTTCTCTGAAATATCACTACAAGTTTCATAGGTTGAACCAGCCAGATGGTGATGTCTTACATCTAGATCAGCTGATGGAAGTCTTCTAGAAATTTTCCACCTAGTAAAGTTTTCTCCATCGTTCTCATTTGATATTGAAGTATCTTCATTGTTGTAACCACTTGGTTGTGATACTTTTGATTCTTCTGCATGCTGCTCAAAGCTAAATTTGGATGCAGCATGGCCAGCAGGATTTGCCACACTAAAATCTGGAGGCTTTGATGGTTCAAGTCCCAGCAGACCACCATTTGTCCAAAATTGGATTGAGGTGACAGTTGAGGATTCTTTGGGATGCTTGTGAGGCTCTGTGGCGAGTGTTGGACCATTCTGACTAATATGTTCTTCAGAAAAGTTCTCTCCTCTTCCAGGTGATGACAATTGTTGGTCTATAGAATCAGTAGTAACATGGCCCTGTCCACATGAATCAATATCCGGTTGATGGTCCGAATTAAAGTCTCCACCACTAGCCATTTCTGAAGATTGAAAAACGGTTGGCCACTCTGAGGAGATTGAGTTGGAAGCACTGATAGTCCTCCCAATAGAGTTACTCTGTGCAAGGTCAGATCCAGATACTCTACTTTCGATATCATTTACAAACATTACTTTATGGGAAGATCCCCTATCTGTAGTATCAGAAACTAGATCGGATGCATGATTATCGGAGTTCGGGGATCCTATTGCTTCAATTTCTCCAGCCATTGCTTCCTTTTCCAGCTTAACATGATTTGCTTGCTGAATGTCAGAATCAACATCCTTGATTCTGGAACCAATCAATTCTTCTCTGGGAGAATTCTTATTTGAAGCAGCATCAGAGCAAAAATTGGATGCATGCATATTGGAATGCTCCAACATACTGCTATCAATATCATCATCTGTTGCTTTATTATATGAACCAAAGTATTGCTCAATCTCGCGCTTTGTTTGATAGTCCAAATCAGTTTCAGATTCTGACTCAATGGTGTTAAGAGCATCCATATAGTTCTCTGTTTCGCTGTCAATATCCCAAATCTGGTCATCAAAAGATGTTGGCGGATGCTCAGATCCATCATCGGGCCGGAAATCAATGTGATGCACCCTTACGATATCAACTGCTTCCCTGTCATTGACATCTTTCACAGAATTTGCATTATCTAATTGCTCATCATTACAATTATTTTCAGAAACAAACCGGTCAATGGTCTCAGGGCCTATTATCTCAAAATCATCACCTACCTTATCCGTTGATTCAGCTTCAATGTGACAATGCAGTGCCGCCAATGCGGCATCATGATCACCCACCCCAGATGTATGTTTAACTTTTTCAAAATTTTCATCACAAGCAACATAGGATGAAGGAGACTTATTTTCCACTTCTGAAGAACCCTTGGCAATGTCAGAAAAAACTCTACCAATGCCATTATGAGGCAACGTATTGCTGGAGTTATATGTTACCCTTTCTTTGTCATCAAAGGAATCATAATCAGGGAAGTGTTTATGATGTCTTGTCAATGGAGAAGCGGGATCTTTTGACTCTTTTTCTTCATATTGAGCTGAGTAATTTGATTCAGGGGCTCTATCTAAGTAGCCAGAATTATTTCCTGAATGCAAAGAATGTGCCAGGTCCCATTGGTTTGGTCGTGATGCAACATCGCTTCCCGAAAATGATCGAGAGGGTGAAGTTTTCCCTTGAACATCAAGTGAGGCATAGTAAGCTCTGCGATGTTAAGAAGTGAAATGTAATTTTGCAAATGAGATCATATGCATATTCTCTATCATCAATTCATCATTCTCTGTTATTATCAGATTTTTATTTTTATCTTATTTACTTAGAAAAACAAGCATGAAACAACATTCTGCAGTTTAATAAGTAAATATTGGCTATACCTGTCATTATAACTTGCTGAAGATGCATCCTTTGATGGTGCGTTCTTTCTGCATGCTTTCTTCTTCTGCTCGAAGTATTGCAGGCAATTAAGAAATAACTAATTAAGGTATCAAAATGGTATGCCAGAAATTCATATGTGCAGAATTACTCTTATAAACAGAATTTTCCTATGATCTTATTATATTCATGACTCACCATAGGAATTCCCAAAATGCCTCCAAAAAGAATTAAGAAAATAAGTAATTCACTGAAAATAGAAATAAAAAAGGAATACAACTTTTTGTTTACATAATACGGACCACCTCAAGAAATCTTATGCAGAAAAGCTGCTTTTGTTTTATGTATCTTCCCTTTTATTTCTACATAGCAATCCATTTTCAAATTATAAGAAAGTCTCCATGTATGCCTGTACAGAACAATTCAAAAGTTCGGTTCGGCTCGAGGTTTGAAAGAATCGAAAAAATCGACTTTCGATTCATTCAAAAGTTTTGAAGGTCCGAGGTTCGATTCTAACAGTTTCAAGTTCGAAGGGAAGATTCGAAATCTAATGACAAAATATGAAAAAATCCGCCTCAAATTCGATTGAACCTGAAATTGAGGTTCGAGCTGGCTCGAATTGCATCGAACTAAACTTCTCGAGCCGAATCGAGCTTTCAGACTCTTCTACAGGCGTATCCACAATTATGTGCACCTTGCTAACTTTCTCCTAAGTAACTTCAAGTTCCAATATATTTTATTCCGCTGTATTTTCGTAAGAGAAGGTTGTTACAGAAATTTCATTAACAGTTCTGATATATAATTTCCTGCATTAATGTGAGCTAAAACAATTATAATTCATATGGGTTAACTTGCAAGGTCGGGATTAAATTATTTAATGAGTATATGACTTTCGCTGACAAGTGCAAATAAGCACATAAACTTCCTCTTAAGGACAAAACATGTGGAAAAAAAAGAAACTATTCTCTTAATCTATAAGGTGTTTGGCTGAAAATTTTCTAAAAGGATCAAATTAAAAAGCAGCAACTTAGAAGCTACTTTCTGAAAAATTACAAAAAAATACAATATGGGCCTTCTTTTCTTTTATTTCTAATGTATTTATTTGCATTCTGAATATCTGATACAAGTTTTTGTTAGCTCATGAAAATATGCTCAGATAAATAACATCATAGGCATCATGACAACTTAGTAGGTGCTTGTCCAAGAGTTTTTGGTGCTTCTTCGCATTAGCTAGTGAGTATGTTCCAAGTAAAATATTTTTTAGTAGTAGTAGGGAACATGAATGCTCCTAGAAAGAAGCTCTGTGAAATACCCTCTTAGTTAACAGTTTCCAATGTAGAAGAGCTTTGCTTAAAAAGTTAAAAAGTGACATTTACTTTCAAAATATACTCTAGAAGGGAAGAGGGTATCCCCATATGAAGGGATACCAAGTTGGAAAGATCCTAGCATTAAATAATACAATATTGCTCTGAATTGGATCTAAATTTTGATCTGGATGTGTAGATGTTCCAGTTAGTTCGTCAGGGATATATTAGCTCCAATTCATATGAACGTACACTATGAAGGACTATTCAAAGAAAATGAGGCAGGAATCTGAATGCTACTTAGTACAATGTAAATGGATTTACCGGCATTAAAGAATACCTTTATTTTGAGACTCTTTTTAATTTTCAGGAGTTTTTCAACTGACGGTTCACTGTACTTTCCTGATGCCCGCATGAAGATAGTTGGATCAGAATATCTTTTCAAGCAAGATCCAGGACCACCAGTATCAAATCTGAAGTACAAGGAAAACATATGAAGGTCATGAACGTTGAAATATAGGTCTAATGTATAATCATTTTACAGATGCTTCTTGCAAAAGTTTTGTACTTGTCAAGCAAATGGAGACGAGGAGGCTGGCGACATTCCTCATATGAATCCATTACAAATCTTGGCAAGTCACTGTATATGAAATGATTCTTCTCACAGCGGATTCGGGGATGCCAATATAGACCTGCAGATCAATACCTCCAACTATTCAGACTACATACTAGATATTTGCAGAAACTTACACAACCGCCAAACTAGATGCATATGTTAGAATCACATCTCAGCAAAAGTTTTAGAGTATGATTTTATCTTTTGTTTTTCCTATGAGACATTAACTATGTCATATAGCTGCATTAGCAATAAATTTTTTGGTTGCTGTAGTAACACACACCAGCTGTATATGCAAAATGTAAGTGACTTTTCTGTGCAAGAACAGCCTTTTCAAGTGGAGGAAGTGCAGTCTCAATTCGCCGCACCCGAGACATCAGCTTATGGCTTCTTGAAGATGTAATAGTTACTTGTTCCTGTAATCCATGGAATACCTCTGCTGCAAATCTACAAGTAGGAGACACTGGGTCAATGTATCATACTCAAAGTTGAAAAGGCAAAATGCTAAGGTGATGACAATGCTACTGAAAGAGTGCTGGGTTTTGAGGTGATAGAAATAAGGCTTAAACACGCATAGACAAGTCAGATGACGCTTCAATTTCCTAAATTTACTCAACTATACTCACTTAATAAGTTTGACAAAGACACAATCAGTCAATCCCCTTCCATACTTACCACTTCATGATTTCTTCACCAAACAAGGCGATCGTAGTAGTGCAATACACCTAGGTACAGCAATAGATGCTGTTACCATATTACAACCCAAAATACTACTTCTAAAACAAAATACAAAATTGACAATGTAGCACTTGGTCTGGCCTATTTACCATGCCTATTGAGAATCGATACAACAAAAGGTTTCATAATTAAAGAATGTACATTATTTTATGAACGATATATTCACACTCAATTGCAATTATTATATACAACTAGTACCATCCCTTTCACTGCTCTACAGTTCTATACATTCAGAATTATTTATTGCATTAAATATAGCATCCAGCAATTTAATGCACCCAATCTGGGTAATTTTCATACCTAATTAAACCAATAGGTCATCGAAATTTCCATTTCTGATTTTACATTTTACAGTACAATTATTCACATTTATATGAACTTGCACAAACATTATAAAAAACACTTCAATATGTGGAAATTATAAACAAGTAAAAATTCCAAATTTTAACTCAATTGAACATCTTAATACTACCTCCGTCCCTAAATGATAGGGACATTTTGACTTTTTGTACTATTTCGAACTTTGACCGTAAATACTTTTATTTGCGTTATATAATAATTTATGAAAACTATATCAATAAAAATCATTTAGGAATTCTTTGATTGATATAATTTTTAAATGAAATATTATCTGAAAACAAAGATTATAGTTAAAAGTTAATTTATTTCGAATAAAAGTGAGAATATCACTTATCGTTTAGAACCCGGAAAGGAAATAATAAAAGCAATTCTTCAAAAGCCAAAAAAATTCAACCAACTTTGAGTAAAAGAAAGCGAGAGTACTCCACCAGAATCCATTTTAATTAAAACTACCATGCTCAAGTAAAAATCTTTTGTTCTTCAATTAATCTTTGATTATATTACTAAAACATTAAAAAATTAATATTTATGAAATTATTTTAAAGCGAATCCAATTATATATTTTATATTTTTTAGAATAAGGAATAATTAATAATTATGGTGAAAGTTCAATTTCAAAAAAATTAAAGGACAATTAAAATAGCAATTAAAGTGAATTGAAGGGAGTATAATAAAAGGCAATTAATTGAATAATCATTACTAACTCCATCAAAAAATAGTCTAGTTTCTAATTTTAATAGTAACTTTTGTATATTTTTGAACTTAATACTTGGTAAAAATATATAAAAACGTAGTATTAGTAACATATTTACTTTGACCATTTTGATTTAAATCAAAGTTACTTGTCTCAATTAACTCTACAATGTTCATTAATTTTGACTATTGGAAAAACAAACTCGAACAACTACCTAATTTTGACTATTGGAAAAACAAACTCGAACAACTACTTACTAATTTTGATTATTGAAAAAACAAACTCAAAACAACTTACTAATTTTGACTATTGAAAAAACAAACTCGAACAACTTACTCAGCGAGATCACCGAGCTGACGTAAGATCCCGACGAGCCCCGCGACGGCAACACCCTGAAGAACTGCCTTGGGATCATCACCGGCGGCAGATTCCTTCTTGAAAAGCTCCGGCGAAGCAATTCCATACTCATTCCTGACTTCAAATCTCATAATTTTCTCTCTCACCCTCAGTGTGTGTGTGACAATGGAAATGGGATTTAAGGGAATGGAAAGGAGTGAGTAGTTAAAGAGAAATGTGGGATTAGGTGGAGGGAATGAAACAGCTGAGCTAAGTAGAAAGTGATTTAGAGAGAGAATTTGATTTTTAGAGAGAGAAACTGGATGTTATTACAATGGCAAGGAGACAAAGACATTGCCAACTGCTCAAGCCATTCCGGAGATGTTATTACACTTATTTTCACTCATATTGACAGAGATGCCCTTAGGCTTTAGATAATACTCCGTACTATTGTCTGCAGTCAATCCATTAGTGTATTATTGTACGTACTTAACGAGTCACACTAAAAGCACACCTAAACACTAAAAATTCTGTGAAATGCCTATTTTACCCTTAATAAACTTCCTAGGGGGCTAAAATAGTAATTTAACACCCCTTCTTGTTACTGTTTCTTTGGAGTGTGATTTTAGCCGCCATGGAACTTATAACGGTACAAGAGCCGAATTGAGTTTGAAATAAAAAATTTAGCTCGATTTTGTAATTGTTCAAGCCGAACTAATTAACTACTTATTTGATCAATACCTTGTTCGAATTACAATTTTTGGTGTGTGGATAATTTGACCAATTACTGGAATACTAGCTAAGATCCATCATAGTAATTTAGAGTGAGAAAGTGGAGAAAAGGGTTTATTAGAGTGAGAAGGAGACAAGACGTGGCCAACTCCGCAAGCCATTTCGGGGATGTTATTACACTGAAGTGGACATTTGTTTTGGGAATTATGTTGACCGAGATGCCCTTAGGAATCTAGCTAATTTTGACTGGAGTCGATCCCATAATGGCGCATGGATAATTCGATCAACTACTGGATACAATTTTTTTAATGTAATTTATAGAGGCAAAACGTAAATAGTATCTCATGGTAAAAGACGATTCGATTGGGGTTATGTATGGAATCGAGTCGAACATTATTTTTTGAATTTGATATTGCCACGAGTCAAATTTATTACAAATAATTGATCTAATCGATTCTAACCTTCAATTTGAATCATCAAACCTTAGCATACTCTCACTCATCGTTGACTCGAACCATTGAAGATATGATTCGACGTCGATTTAATTTATCCATTTTTCATGTGTGAATACATATTATTAATATAAATGATTTAATATAATATATTTATATAGAACATATATTAAGTGTATAACCATTTTTTAATTTATTAATAAAATGTTTATATATTGTATGTAGGAACTAAATTATTAATAATAACGTTTTGCTTTTTGAGGAGGATGAGGTTGTAATCAGTGTTATTCTGTTTAAGATCATGACAAGCGTTATATTCATGTGTATGTTATGAAAGAGTGTGACACAAAATATAATTTGCTAGTCAAAATTATTTGAAGGAGTTATATATAGAAAGAAAATTTTAAAACATCGAGAAAATTTAAATCTAAATCTAATTAATAGTTTATAGCAAATCCTAATAAAATCGTCAATAAAATAAAATATTTATTCTCTGCTTTTCCCATCAAAACCATACATAAACATTTGATATATAAGTTTAATATGGAGAGAGATTAAGAAACTTGAACTTTCCCAACCATTCTTGTTAAAACTTAAAATTTCTCTTTTTAAAGACTTAAAACTTCTCTATAATATTAATTTTAGAAAGTAAATGAACACAATGTACTTTTAAGAATTGAAGAATTGAAAATTACTCTATAATTTTTTGATGAAAAACAACATTGAAATTGTATTATCCATCTTTAAAGGGTGAGGATTAGTGTAAATTATAATTGATAGATAAACTTGAAATTAAAAGATAGATGTAGGGTCCAAATCTGAACACAAGTTATCAGTTGGTAACTTTTGATTCATGAGGGATCATATCTAAGCATCGCATATCTTCGAGGATTATTGGACTCATGTAATGATAGTTTAGACATATAACTCAATTTTTCTCTAGTTGTACAAAAGAGATGTAATTCTCTAATAGAAATGCAATAAGTCCGTGTACCTCTTTCATGTTGTGTTTCAATCAGAGAACACTCTCCAATCAACCGATCACATAATAATCACATAAATCGAAAGTTCCCAAATTTTATCAAGAACCCTAATTTTCAAATATAAGAACCCTAATATTTAAACCTAATGGCTAGTTCACTAATTTGAATAATTAAGCTTCGTATGCATCAATTGAAGAACAAAGATGATTGTTTGTGGTTTAGGAATCACCTTTCCCACTAAGAATAGATTTATTATCAACTTTGAATTGAGTAATTACAATCAATCAACTTCAAAGATAAACCCTAAACCTAACTCTTGTTTTTAAATCAATTAATGACTTCACGTACTAAACTTAATCGAGTAGACTAAAGAATGTCCTAATCCGATTAGGATCACATTTCCTAAACCGAACTAACTACAATTCTTTCCCTATCAAATCGGCATTGTCTTCTACTTCAATTCGGACTTCACTTAATTGATTGTTTTTGTCCATACATGATCATGCATGGCACAACACATTAACTTCCTCACGCGAGGAACCTCAACATTTCATTCTTAATATGAGAGTTGATCTGGTATTTTATAATGTGAGTATAAATTAATGATCCACTCATCCAGCATGCAAGTTTGGTCACTGTGTCTGGCCATACAATTATAATAAGCTTGATTAAACTTTAAAGATGCCTTTATTTGCCAAAAAAGTACTTTCTCCTTCTCTAAAAAAATTGTCACATTTCGACTTTTTTAAGTTTTAATGGATTAAATTTGGTATGAATATTTTTGTTTATATTTTATAAAATAAATCGATAAAAAATCATTTTCAAGTGCTTTCCATTTGATATATTTTCATCAAATATTATATAAACAAAAATATTTTTAGTCGAAAGTTACATGTTAAAAATTAAAAAATGAAATATGACAATCTTTTAAGAACGGAGGGAGTATTATTGAACAAAGAACTATATCATCAAAAGCATTTCTCACTGATGACCATAAGTAGTGGATTATAAAATATTCATTCTAGCTATAATATATTCACACAATAACTCTCATACTGTATACATATATTTATGCACATTTGCATATGGACCCCCAACTTTGCATCTTTAAATGTTACACCTGGGCCTGAGGATAAATTGAAATGAACTATATATCTTTGAGTTTATTACAATAATTTAAATTCATTTAATTTGAACATTTATTAGAAGTTCTAATTCTATATTGATCTTTTGGTTTGGTGATTGTTTCAAATCCTCCAAACAAAACTCATCAATGATGTTTTTATGGATAACCTTATTATTGTTTATTTATATACTTTTCTAATTAAAATTTTAATCCAATTATCATCTTTTACTGTTACTTATTATCATGATTAAGCCTCTAATCATGATTTTATGAAGAGGAAAAAACATGCTCCTTGCATGGCTAAACTAATATCATCATTCAGAAGATGCCCTCATTCCTCACAATCACGAAGCTTAATAAATTTACGTTGTTTTACGTGTGTTCGCTTTGCTTGACACATAAAATAATTGGAATGATGGAGGAAATTCAAACAATTTCAGATCAAAGTTCTTTGAGATTTAATTTACAATCTCAAACAAAAAACACAAAATTAGATCAATATTTATTTTAGCAAAGAGTTACATTTCCCAAGTAATGGAACTCAAATTTGGTGAAAGATTTGAACAATTTTTATTTTTGTTAGTGTTTAATTGGCTAACTGTTTTTGATGTTTGACAATACTGTGATAGAGTAGTGCATATTAGATGTTCTGTGATTGGATTGACAAGCGACCTTTGTAAAATAGTTGGATTAAATGGTAGCCAACAACGAGCAATGTCGAATCTGAAAGATATTTTGGTCTGCTTTATTTTAGTAATATTTGAAAGAGATATTTTAAAGTACTTAGAATGTCTTTAAGTATTCACGGCTTGTGAAAATTGAGAGAATGCTTGCTATATATTTGATTAAAGGATTTGTCTTGGCGAAGAACAAGTTCTCGACTATCTATATAAAATGACCTTTGTCGTCTATTTAAGGTATCGCGTCTGGTGAGAGCGTCATTCATGGAGTGTGAAATTTATTAAATTATTTACATTTTATAATTTCTCTAAATGTGTGAAATAAGGCTTCTATCACGAGTGTCATACATAAATATTAGTGATGTAGTTTGTATAGTTTGTAGCATGAATATGATTTCACAAACAAAATAGTTATAATACATTTGTAAATCAACCAAGGAGATCTTTGCTTGTTAAAGGTGAAAGTGAGAGTGCAATATTAAGGCGGAAGCACGAGTAAGTTTATAGGTAGTAATGGATAGAGACATTCAGGGGAGCTTAAAGTGTAATCCTTATATGTAACATTTACTATAGTGGATTTTATTTCACAGAAGTTGGAACCCTCTCGGGGCGTAAGTGACGTTGCATCGAAACTAGGCAAATAATCTTTGTGTCTTTTTATGGTATCTTTACATTTATTTTAAATGCGTCTTTGTAACGACATGGGTGGGTCCCCGAGTTGGGACCGTCAGTATTTGTATAATCAGTCGCCCAAGCGATGGATAACAATTAAAATGACCTGGAATTTAACATCGCCAAATAAGCAATCTATTTCGTCGAAATGGAGTGAGCCAACCAACTTGATACACAATTTTGAAGGTAATAATACAAATGCGATATCAAACTACTTGTTTTTACCGCACGAAGATCAACAATAATTATTACATACAATAGAAACTTCAAGAAGATAAAAGTATGACTATTTGGTCTTGACCACCGTCGCCATGTGCCGGCAGATGCAGCGACTCTTCGGCCCGTCTGTCTCGGTCATTCACTTGGCAACCCTAGGCATAAAGCAGCCGCCCATAGGAAAAATATGGAATTGACTAAAAGGCTAGTGAAAATAAATATCGCGAGAAGTTAACGCCTCTGCACGATCGTACGAATAAGAATAATTTAAATACCTTATCTATTTAGAGACTATATACCCCGAAGTATTATTTTATATGTTCACTTTCTTGTGAAAATAAATCTTCTTGAGCAACTTTCCGGTAACCCCAATAAGCCAGCGCGGCGTCAATAGCTTCCTCCTGATGCGCTTAACCCTGAGAGATATCTTTCTCTTTGTTATCTTTAAGTAAGTATGGCTAATTTCGATATAATATCCAACTCGGCGTCACGACGACCCGAACACATGTCTGAATTTAAATGCTTTCGAGCATACACGCCGACTCTACTTATCTTTAGTTAAGCTACGATTGCTACCTCCTTATTTTCGTCATACATCTCTTTATGACATCTAGCGTTCTAAATGAGGCCCTCACAGAGTAGTTTCTTTTCTTAATATATAAGCGAAGCGAAATCGTCTTAAATCGAGATAACCTAAATGCGAATTATCTCCCCAAATTCTCCATTTAGTATCTGAGAACTTATGTACCTGATAGTATCGTCGTAGTTAGATCGAGAACTTATATTCGAGCACGGTGAATCCGGTTTTCTCCACATTATATAAAATATCATCAACGTCGTGACGGATTAGCATAAGCTTCGTTTTTATAAAGTGCGTACCCTAATGTTCTCATTCGAAGATGTCTCGTCAAATTAACCCTTTTACATATATATAACATCTGCACAAAAGGAAATTGATGCTTGTGAGAGGGCTAAGGCGAGAATAAATGCATTATCGCAGTCTGAAATGGTTGTCGACAGGGTTAAAGTGCGAAAGGAAGTACAACCGTCAAGCCTTTGCTAACCGACACAACAACGAGATCGTGAATAGATATAAGTAGTCAAATATGACTAAAAATACATATATATACGGGACTACTTAATAAGTCATACAGCATAATTCCGCAGGTTGTCTCGGACACAACACATGAAGATATAATAGAGGGTTCAGTAAGCGCACGATTCTAGAAAGAAATCAAGAGACTTCAGCAGCGACTATAACTACAGTCATCAAATCAGCTAAATCGACTAGATACCGTCAGTTCTAATCACGTGCAGCATCGCTTCAACCAATAAAATGTAGCTCTTATACCAAAGTATAAAGGCGATAAACAACACTCTTATACCGGCGTATAAGGCGAACAACGCTGCTTATTATCGGCGTATAAAATTTGTCTACTTGGCGCTCTTATACGGCGTATAAAGGCGTCTCTAGCCGCTCTTTATCTGACGTATAAAATTTGATACAACGCTCTTATACCGATGTATAAAGGCGATACCTAGCAACTCTTATCACAAGCGTATAAAAGAGCGATACCTAGCAGCTCTTTATCACGGGCGCATAAAGGCTGATACAATGGCTCTTTCTGCCGGCGTATAAAGGCGTCTGATAACTCTTATCTTGAAGCGTATAAAGGCGTCTGTGGCAGCTCTTAAAGAGCCGCTGACCCATGTAACAAATACGATTCTAGGGTCATATCCTATCTCGAGTCACTTGAAAGACATACATAACTCACAGCATCTACATAACCGTCTATTCTCTGGCTTGATATCAATAGCGCAGCTAAAACATCGCGATAAAGTAAGTCAGAGCACAATGGTAAGCGAGGCCGCGAGAGAAATACATAGAGTACCCGACAAGGGACCCTTAGGAAAACTCTTGATTGCCGACAAGGCCGCGAAATACATAAGTGCAGGCGAGGCCACGCGAAAACAACTTTGCCGACAGGCCAATCAGAAAATATAAGTCGCAGGAGTTCAAGCCGTAGCTTTACACCGAAGCCGATCTTCAAATCTTGAGGAATAAGGAGTCACGTAACCATATTATGGCTCCCTTGGCGTAATCATACAACCATTACATGTATGCCATTCTCGCGTAATCATATCGCGGACGTATAGCGTTCGCACGTAATTATATTCTGAGGACATGTACACCCGTTCCACTTGGCATAATTATATTCGAACATGTACACCGTTCGGCATAATTGAATTACGAAGACATGTACACCGTTTACATAATTATATTACGAATACATGTACTCCATTTAAAAGTAAGTACATAAGGTAATACACGTGTGTAATAACTTCGTTCCGTACTAATATTATTGAAGGGAAATAGTATCTTAGTTGCTTTCGGTGGAGTATTTGGAAAAAAATCGAATCAGACAGTCGAAATCTATTGTGAGAATCGTTCGATTATTTAGTATATTCGGTTTAGAGCATTTTAAAGTTTTAATTGAATGGAATATTATTTGCAGAGTTAGAAGTTAAATTTATGTTGGAGTTGTGTTGTTAAACCGAGGCAGAAACTAAACCCGAAGAGCACGAGCGAGCAAGTCTTGGGGAAAACAATATTTTAGTGCGGACCACTGAGACCTTTATACTTATCACTTGCTTAGTCATCATCATCAAATCATCTTCTTTCTTCCTCCACGTCTTGTGGCGAAATTCACTTAAGTTTCGCGCCGAATTTTTTTTTCGATTTTATTTACTCGTTTTGGCGAGCTTTGGTCCTCAAATTTTTACGGAGAGATTCCCGAAGAGACATTCTCTACGGCTTTGAGGTAAAAGAGAAGTTCAAATCTTTGGAGTATTTCTTGAGTTAGAGGATGTTGACTTTTTGAAATTTGAGTTGACTTTGGGCTTTGATGTTTGTTATGTTATAGAATTGCCATATAAGCTTAGATTATCGTATAACGATTGATAATTACTCGATTATGGGGTTGAAAAATGTTAGGAATATAGTTGACTTTTGTTGACTTTTGTAGGATTTTTTCTAAATGGTGTTTTAAAATGATAGAAGTGTACTCTTGGACTTGATTTAGGATTGTTTTGAGGTGTAAGTTGTGATTTTGAGGTGATTAGAGAATGTTAGGATATTCACGAGGTTTTGTTAGTTGGATAGTGCATTGATTTGAGATTAAAGATGATTAGAAATGTGATGATTAGTTGTTAATATAAGGCGTTGGGACACATGTGTATGATTTTTGGTGTTTTGGATGAAAGTTGTTATTTCACGTGTTGGTTTGATGACCGATTGGTCTCGTAGTCGTATAGATGTTTTGTGGTGGTCTTTGGTCATTATTAGGAAGAGTTGTATATGATTGATGTTGTGGTTGAGTTGATGTTGCCCGTTGAGTTGATTTGTCCGGTATAACTGCTTGGGTTTCCATGCGATTTGGTGAGTTGCCTCGTGGCTAACGATTCGGTGATTGCCGTGCCTCGTTCTTTATGTCGGCCGGGCATAAGTTTCTCCTCTTGAGGTTGAGTTGATTATATCTTGGCATTAGTTGTGAAATCGGACTTATATTGAGTTGTAGGGTTGTTGAGTTGACGCTCTTGTTGAGTTGTTGAGTTGATACTATTGTAGGTTTTGACCTTATTGTTGAGTTGATACTATTGATTGCGTTGATGGAGTCGTTGAATTGTTGAGGTAAGATTGAGTGAGTTGGTTGTATAGTTGGGTGTCGGGGTTGTCGGAATTAGTTGTTGTTGAGTCTGTTGGTTGTATTATATGTTGTTTTAGACTTTGAATGCTATGAATCTCTTTACAAATTCAACTTCTCTTTACAGGCTGATTTCCCTACTTGTTTTTATGGATATTCGAATTAGGGTTACTTGATGAATTGATGTCGAATTAAGATTAGGGTTGATTATGGTTCCATATTATCAGAGTTTCGCATGGATCTGGGAGTTTGGTATTAAAAGTGAATTTGTACATTCTTGAGAGTTAAAGATGAGTTGATTGATGGTTGAGATAACATTTGAATGAGAGCGGTAGGTCTGAGAACATTATAAAGTTTATGCTCATCATAAGATGATGTTGATGATATTTTATATATGGTGGAAAATTAGATTCAAGTATGTTGGGTTATAAGTTATGATCACGTCATGATTGAAATATTAAAGATGAATAAGTTGTTATACTAAATGAGGAATTTTGGGGAATAATTACGATGCTTAGGTTATCTTGATTTAAGACATATGTTCCA
Source organism: Lithospermum erythrorhizon (assembly GCA_019722365.1). Classification (NCBI taxonomy): domain Eukaryota; kingdom Viridiplantae; phylum Streptophyta; class Magnoliopsida; order Boraginales; family Boraginaceae; genus Lithospermum; species Lithospermum erythrorhizon. Next base: position 46,231 of record JADFUC010000664.1, read on the forward strand.
ACTTTAAATTTATATTAAGATAATGAAGGAAACAATGTGGAATTCTATTATAAATATTCATTAACAAATAGGTGTGTGACTATATGATTTGGAGTAACGCTTTAAAGGTGAGAGAGAAGCTGAGATAGTTAATTGAAGGAGTTGTGTGTGTTTTGGTGTGAAGTTGTATGTAGCTAATGGTGGGTATCCCCAAGTTATGAACATTGAGTTGTATCTTTGAGTTGTTGTGTGATTGTATATTAGATATTCCGGTGATTAAGTTGTCTGCTAGCGAGTAAGTGGTTGACGTGAGGGTGGGTTTTATGGGTGTTAGTTGGAAAGCCATTAAAGAAAAGATTTATCATGTTGAGGCGCATAGAAAATATATAATACTTGTGGTGTATAGTTGTTAGATAGGTAATGAACTTGAGTTATCCTTGTGTGTATGTGGCGGTGGATTACTTACGTGATATTTGTATTCACTTCGAACTGCATAAAATTGACTCTATTCCCGATGGGCGGGCGTCTTATGCACTAGGTTGTTCTTGGGATGACCGAGAGATCTTTGGCCGAGTAGCTCTGGCCCGTGAAGATGGCGATGGTGACTTGAAGACACCAGCAGTCATACTTTATCTTTGCTTTGAGATTTTTTGTTGTACATAGTGGTTGTTAGCATGGAAACTTAGTTGTTTGATGTTGTATTTATATTGTTGCTTTTTCGGTTGTTGTGAGTGTTGGCTAGTTCGCGATGGACAAAGTTGTATAGTTTTTATTTATCGTATTAAATAAGAGTAGTTTTTATTGTGATCAAGTAAGTTGGTGAAATTTCGATTATTAGTTGATGATGGTCCCAAACCGGAGACATGCAAGGTGAATTAAAATTCTGATTTTGGTATCGAGCTTTAGGTTTATGTTCTCTTGGTGTCTTGTGTAGCGACCCGCCCAATTCGGCCGCCTGAGTTAAGGTCATCAGCTTGACACAATGCCAAGTCACGCGTCGATGGATAGCAATGACATAAAGCCGTTTTGACATTAATAATAATAAAATATCTTTTTCCGGTCGTGGTGAACTGCTGCTGTCTCTGATAAAACAGCGAGCGACATATCTGGTGCCTTAATTACTCTGACTCAAAGATACATAAGAATCAAAATACAACATAGGGAAAGTATGACAACCCGGACCCCCGATGACTGTCTGATACCCAGAGTCTATGAAAGTACAAATCGACAACAAAGAGAAATGGTGATGAGGAATTCATGCGCGCGCTAAATGCGATCTTGTCTGCGACCTATCGATCTGAGCTTACCAGCTGACCTCGTGTCCGACCTCTTTAGAACCTAGGCATAAGCATACATTAGAGAATAGAGAGTCGGCTATTAAAAGTGAGTGAATACAAATACCCGCAGGACTTGATCCCGTATACATATTCATACTTATATAAATGACATATGCTTATACATCAACCCGAGGCCACACAATGAATAGCAGTCCACAAGCTTTACATAGAATCCTCTTATACGATATTTTATAATACTATCTGCATGAGCCTATAATAATCATAATTATATTCATTCAAGGGAAAAGCAGGTTCGGCACACACATGCATCAAATGAGGAATCCACCTCCAAATAATACACACATGAGGAATCCACCTCCAAATAATACACACATGAGGAATCCACCTCCAAATAATACACACATGAGGAATCACGTCCAAATAATACATATAAGGGAATCCGCCTCCAAATAATACACATATGAGGAATCCGCCTCCATGTCGGATGAGGCCTCCTTCGTCCCTCCCGACCCGAGGCCTCGCCTCGATGTGCATATCCCACTTTGAGGTACCTCCGAATCAGCATTTTGCCAGCCTTGATATGCCTTTGAGCACTCCCGGTCGGGGGTCACCGCTCATGATAACACTTGTAACAATCAAACACGTGACCACTTAGCATTGGCACTGAGAACACACAGTCGCACGAAATCTCATAACATGAATCATATTCCTGGCTATCCATGATATAAATCATAATCCTTTAATATCGCGTGATATGAATCATAATCTCGATTATCTCGTAATATAATCCAAAATCTCAATTATTTCATCATATGAATCATAAATCGAAGTGTACATAGTATCGATCATAATCACCTGATACATGTCAACGAGAATAATCCCCGAGATATCACACGTAATATATAAAACCGCAAATATATATGAAAAGGTCCCATTCGTGAATTTGTACTGCTTTCGAAACCCCAGCGATAATAATGACTCTGGCGTCACAAATTGCTAGATCCGTACCGACTCCCTATTCAAGGGGTATACATTATAGCATTTTGTAGAATAACCTCTTTTTAGCATACATATTAACCACAGGTGTTATACGATGTCTCGCGATTCAAATTTACAACCCTTACTTGATCATCACATCCCCCGAGATTGGTATACGCTTTTAATATTCCAACATAAGTACATACTTGTCATGACTTAAAATCTCAATATTCGATTAAATACTTATTACCTTGACAATAACACTTTAAAAGCGTTAATCGATCAAACCGTCGATTGACAACTAATTAATCCATTAAATCTGACCTCGATTGGCTAAATGCTATACGAACTTTTTCCCAAACTTTCTCAACTTTAATCTCTCTATCCATGAAATTTCAAACCAATAATTCTATACCCCAAAACAACTATATTAAAGTTCTACAACCTCGTATTACAATTTAAAGTTAATTTAAGAAAAGTCAATAAAACCCGACCACCGAAACTACATGACACTGCAACCCCGATAATCCACCAAAAATCACGGCCCAATCCCATACGATACTGAATAACATTTACATGCCATAATAAATTGAAGATCTAAAAGGTAACAAAAATCCATAAAAGTCGACTCTTGGCGAAGAAATATCTCAGATTTGATGCTCTTTTCTTTTACACAGATATGATGAGGATGATGAGGGAGGAAGCAAATCCCTGACTTTGATGCGAGTTTAGCGATGTCGATATGAGAAAATGGAAGAAAATTTTGGGGAGGGGAGGAGTCAAATTACGACCAAGAGGGGGAAGAAGAAGGTTTTGGATGAGGATGGAGATAGTGGTGGTAGGTGGGATATTTAGAGAGGAAGAAATTTAAGTTCCGTTTGGTTCGGTTAATTTTACACGCTTTTCGCATAAATCTCCAGCGAAACCGATTTCCATTGTGTTATTCCCGAGGCATATATTACTACTCGTCTCGTACTCGTTTCGATATATCGATATTATTCAAAATTGACTATGCTATCTCGGGTCCGCCTGAGCCGAAATATACTTTTTGACCGACCGATTTGTTGAATTCTCACTTCTTTTCGACCTCGAAATTTTTCAATTTCACGGAAATACTCCACAGAGAAACTTGTAATACTATCGACATAATGGTGTAAGGAATGAAGCATTTCGTCTTGTGTGGTTATGTGCTAGGTTTCGAGGTGTGAGTGTGTTGTTGTGTGAGTCGTTCTGGTTTAGTCCGTTTCTTTTCCGAGATCAAGTTATTTGTTGAGGGCCTTAAGCTAGAAGATTTAAAATCGACTCGCGTCGAAGGTCTTCTGAGGGCAACGAATTTTGTGTTCTTGTGGTGTTACTTGATTGAGATGTATACTATGTGATGTGTGAGGCCGGTGCATATTATTAATATGGCGTCGTTGAGTTATATGTATATGTTGAGATGGGTAACTAGGTATAATTTGGAGATCAGCACGATGGGTTCTTATACACCCGCTATATGATGGGGTATATTTGGAAACAAGACATGTTATGGGTTAGAATATGATGTATGATATCAGAAATATTATGAGATATTGGGGTAAAGTATATATTTTGGGGGAGTGTCTTAATAGTTGATGTGGTGGTAGAGTGATAATGAGACTTTATGGCGGGAGGTAATTAAGGATAAGTTGTGATAATTAGCATCTGATAATATACTTGAGGTGGAATTGTAAAGAATATCGATAGGTTATATGTAAAGTCTTGGTTAAAAGAGATGTGTAATGACTATAAATGAAATGTGAAGCATTAGGTTGATTAGGAATGGTGAGTAAGTCGGGGATGGATACAAATCGAAATTTGAATAAGAAAAGAGTTTTGAGTTCATGCGGTAATAATGGTTAAATGAGAGTTGGTGGTTGAGTGGAGTTTACTTATATTTGTCATAGGTAAATGATTGTTCTTGAGGATGTAAGCTACGAGTTGAAACTCTTGGAAATGATATGTGGATGAATATGTTAGGCAATTTCACGGGAGAGGCAGTTATATCGGGAAGTTATTGAAGGGATTCCGTGGTGTTAGTTGAAGCTGTTGACAAGTTGGTGCAATTGTGTGAACTTCAGGGTATTAAAAAGGTTGAGTTGAGGAGGATTTTTGGGTGGCGTATGTATTTGAGGGATTAGCATTTTGATGGGTAATTAAATGTTGATCTTTAAAATAATTAAGAATTTGTCTAGTATACTTGGAGTAATTAGGGACAAATAATCTTTGCGTTATGCATTTGAGGAATATGGATGCGAGAGGATAGGGAAGGAGTAAGTTAGCGTTGAAATAAAATGGAAATGGAAGTAGTTAATTTCAGTAAATGATAAAGAGTTTGAGAATTGGGTTAAAGTGGAAATTTCTTTGGAAGAGGTGTAAAGTTGATTGGGCGAATCCGGAATGAAATCGTATGTCCTGAGAGAGATTGATATGTTGTATATTTAAAATCAGTTGGAGGAAAAGTGTTAGTGAGAACTGTCACAGTAGGACCCTATTTTGAGAATCACGGGGAGTTAGGTAGAACTTCCTATAGGTGTCGAGATGCAGTAAGGGTGTGAGTGGGGATTTGGAACTTTGGAGATGCGTGTGTGTTCAACAAGTTGTAAGATAAATGGAATAAGAGTTCGGAGGTGAGTGGTTTGTCGGATATAGATGAAGATATCAGCAGGGTGATGAGAAGAGCAATGTGGTTACAGGTAGTGTGGTATTGTTGGGTTAGGAAAATTGTTAAGTATCGGAGATGATAATTATGCGGTAGTACACCTGAGGATCTTGTGATTAAAAGTTGGAATACGTGCTTGTTTTAAAGAAGTTGGATAATTGTTCATGAAAGTTAATAAGCATATACGGTAAAGTAGCATTAACTAGAGGAGGAATATACATCACTGGAAAAGTATGATTGACGAAGCATCAGAGTCTAGGTGAAAGTGAGTGTTAAGATGCTTTCGGGGTAGTAATGATTTTGGTGGTATGAGTCAATGGTTAATTATGGGAATTTGAGTTAGTGAAGTACTAATAAATGAATTAAGACTAATGAGCTCGAAGGGTATTAATGTGCATGGTGGAATATTTAGGTGATGAATTGGTAATGTATCTAGTAGTACGGGAAGAGAATACATGTTGCTGACTAATGAGCTCGTAGTGGATAAATGGACTTATTATAGTGGAGAATTAAACAGAGAGGACTTATGGAGTCATAAACCTTGTGGGAGCTTAGGAATTGATAATGCTGATGGTGGTTGAAGGAGTTGAATAGAAGTTTATTAAAGGTTACGATTGGGGTATTATGAGAGGACTGGCGAATAGGCCAATAGGATTAAATTAGGGTGTGAAGTGTTACGGAAATTTTGCGTGGTAGGTAAACCCTTAAGACTTGGTAAAAGGTATAAAGGTTATAAAGACATAAAATGAAACAAATTAATATCGATTGTGGGTTTAAAAGGTGAAATTGTTAACGAGCCGGGTGATACTTAGAGGATTCGGTGGTGAAAGTTACACATTAATTGAATCTGGAGACCTTGGGTAATTACTACATTCATATGTCGAGACAATTTGTAATGCATAAGTTGGTGAGTTCGGTTGATAAGGGGAATTAAAGCTTTTCATATGAATGAACTTAATGCGTTGATAATGGAGTATTATGATGACCACAGCTACTGAGTGGACGATGCTCGATGCTCCGGTGATATGAATTTTTAATTTTGGTATTGTGTGGAAACCGTGAATTGTTCATAACACTAAGATTGAAATTATAATAGCAAGCAAAAGCAATATATATTACGGAGAAGATAAGACGATAAGCTGGAACAGGAAATTTGTCGGTTGAATGTTGTGTTATGGTGTAAGAGAATTAAGTTTATTGACATAAGATATTATGGGGAGCTACGAGGACAGATACTATCTGCTGGGGGAATTTGAGTAGGCGACAAAGGTGTCGCTGATATTAGTTCGTAAGGGGGCGTGTCGAAAGGTGCGTTGAGATTATCGCGGTTGGGTTGAGAGTAAATTTCGAGGCCAATTTTGTAAAATTAGGTAGGCGTAATAACTTCGTTCCGTACTAATATTATTGAAATAATATACTAGTTGCTCGGTGGAGTATTTGGAAAAAAAAAATCAGTCGAATAATTGAAAATCGTGAATCGGAATTGATCGGTAGTATATTTCGGTTTTGAGAATTTTAAAGTTTTAATTGAATGGAATGATATTATTTGGGGTTAAGTTAAATTTATGTTAGGTTGTGTTGTTGTTAAGCAGGAGCGAAACTAAATCGAAAACCCGAGCGAAGCGAGCAAGTCTTGAGATATTTTTAGTGCGGACCCACGGGACTTTTTTATACTTGTCATGAAAGCTTAGTCATCATCATCCAAATCTTTCTTCTTTCTTAATGGCAAAATTACTTAGTTTTAACTCAAAATTTTTTCAATTTTCTTCTAGATTTTGAGCTTTGGTCTGAAATTTTAAAGGAGAGATTCCACAAGAGACATTCTCTGCGCTTTGAGGGTAAGAAAGTTTCCAGTCACTGGAGTATTTCTTGAGTTAGAGGATGTTGACTTTTTTTGAGAATTTGAGTTATTTTGAGCTTTGATGTTTATTATGTTATAGAATTGCCATATAAGTTTAGATTAATATTATAACCGATTGATAATTATAGATTATGGGGTTGAAAAAATGTTGAGGAATATAGTTGACTTTTTATTTGACTTTTGTAGAGTTTTTTCTAAATGGTGTTTAAATGATAGAAATGTACTCTTGGACTTGATTTAGGATTGTTTTGAGGTGTAAGTTGTGATTTTGAGGTGATTAGAGAATGTTAGGATATTCTACGAGAGGAGTTTTGTTAGTTGGATAGTGCATTGATTTGAGATTAAAGATGATTAGAAATGTGATGATTAGTTGTTAATGCTCCGGAGCGTTAGGACCTTGAAACCAAAGTAGTTGGAACTCGTCATTAATAGGAAAGGTTGCGAACTTAAGTTGGAATAAGGTTGTAGGGGGAACTTTTGTTGGGTTATTTTGGGGGGTATCGGTAGGCGATTATATATGTAGGTAGAATGTTATATTATTAGTTGTGTTATAAGTAGTAATTATAATTTTGAATGTTTTTAGCGTTGATCATGGGTAAAGGCAATACATGTAG